>LSRZ01000084.1:0-36354 GCA_001625125.1 Haemoproteus tartakovskyi | reverse complement strand
AAATCTTTAATTATTACCGAGATTTAATTTTATATGCAAGCCTATTTTTTTTTTTTTTTTTTTACAGATGTTTTCATATTTTTTTATAAATTATTAAGAATATATCCTCCATATTAATTTTTAATCTAGTATATTTTTATATAACAAAAGTTTTAAGCATGAATAAAAACTTCTTACTAAATGAATTACTGTTACATAGTAATTCATCTAGTGTTACTTTTTTCTTTTACAAACAAAAACTGAACTATAAATGTTAAATCGAATTGTAATTTTTTTATAACAATACATATTTATTTATTATTTATAAATAACGCATTAATTAACATATGTTTATTCTTTTTATAAAAACATTTAATCGATTTAATTTAAAAAGCAATTTGCTTTAAAATCACTTTTATAATTTCGGAGTACATTTAATCAGATTCAACGATACGCATTCACAATAAGAGTATAGCAGCTAATATTGACAAACCAAGCATGCAATCATTCTTTTATTTTATATTTTACTGTTTATTATATTAAGTTACATCAAATTAATATAACGATATTGTTACAAGAAGTAAAGTCAGAAGGAGAATCGTCTTTTAGAAACAATAAGATATTCGCTTTGAAATAGATCTGTTAAAATAAATGTTGTATAATTTTATTCTTCTAATATTGGGATTAAATATAATACAGTTTAAGAAACTTTAACAATTTATAAACGCTACTTATAAGACGGAAGCTTACATACATAAACATACACGATGTCATCTCAACTAACACAATGGACATGTATATTTATTCACTTTTTATGTTTTACACGTTTTATAAAGTTTTATAAAGTTTTAATCATCACGGATGTTTCCACAGAAACTTTCAAAATTTATACATCTTTATAAAATTCTTACCAATATTGACTTTTTCACATTAGTGCATAAAATTTAGTTTAGAATTTTTTTTAACTGCTCTTATACACTGGTTCGGCTAATATTACTTCTTCAGAGCTTATTTATTTTAAATCTCAATAGATGGGATTCTTTTATATTAAGAGAAAGGTATATAAGAAAAGAAAAGCAAAATAAACATAGGCACATTACACTCTACGATGTGTACACTACTCTCCTTCCCTTAAGAGTTAAACCTTAGAGAATACACTTACACTAAAAAATAATTATGTAATGTGTAATAAATACTTTTTTTATTTTTAATTTCCGTTTCTTGAACTTTTTTTTTTCCCCCCTCTCCCCAATTTTAAAAAAAAATATTTTTTTTTTTTTCATATTTTTTATGCACACATATATAAAAATTTTTATGTAATTGAAAAAATCGCACTTACATATATATATGTATATGGAACATATTTTTTTTTTTCTAAATGCACATCTGTAGCGAAATGCACATTTTTTAAGTATGTCCTCTTTTTAAGGTCTACTTTTCTATTAGGATTACTTTTATGATTCAGTGGTTCATGTTCATTTGGTATGTGTACAATTTTTTTCTGAATTTTTTCTATTCTTCCTAAACAATTAAAAAACGACAATTCAAAATATTATTTAAACTTTTTTTTTATAAAACTTTGAATTATAAAGAAAAGGTTTTTAACAAAATGATTAACACTTTTAAGTTTTGTCTACAATTCATGGGGAACTGGTTGTAACTATATAAATGTTGCACATAATTTTTAAGCAGTTCATAGAACAATTTTCTGAAAGCCAACTTAGACTAAAAAGCTTGCAACTATATTAGAATTAACTATTGTCTTTTTAAAATATATATGGAGAAATGTATAAATATGAAAGCAAAATAAACAATAATAAAATACTTGGATTCATATATGTTCAAAAATAAAATAAGTTTTTACACATTTTCGCAACCACTTATATGTAGAAAAAGTAATGTGAACAAACAAAAAAAAAATATTGAACAGATGAAATGTATTTTTCAGTCGTTAATAAAAATAACTGCTTTCATATAAAAAAAAAAAAAAAAAAGAGTTTTTTTATCGTGGTTTAAATGATTTGAAGTAATAAAAGGAGTTTGCTCCAAAATCAAGTTTTTCTCTAAAGGAAATTAAATTTTATGGATTCGGAAAAAAGGGAAACTAAATATTTGCAATATTTGCAATGTTTGTTCAATACTTGGTATATGTTCTCTTTAATGTTGTGCACCTTCATATATTAAACAATATCTGTACCTTCCACGTGTTTTGGCATATTCCTTTATATATTTTTTGTTTATCTAATTTTGGATCGTTACTTTGATTTTTATTTTTGCTGCAAAATCAAACAAACAATATTCTATGAATATTATTTAGTAATATTTCTAATTTCTTTATACATTTTAAAAACAGATTTACATTACTTGTTGTTTCTATAATAACATTCCCCCTACCCAACAAAGTTACAATCGAGAAACCACAACTTTTTATATTGTCATTAACATACGTTTGATCTTCAAACTGTTCACCGCATCCTGATTCAATAGAAAGTTCGAACAAAATTTCGATCATTTTTTCTACCTTTTCAGTGCATATTTTTATCTCTTCTAGAAGCGCGTTAATTATGCTTAAATAAACATATGCACACAGCATTTGTATTTCATTTTTTCTTTCACAAAAATATAGATTATTTTCATTTTTTATCGATGTGTATTCATTTAAGAGATCAGTATATCTTTCAGTAAAGAACCGAAATGCTTGAAAAAGTACAACAAAATTTCTTTCTTTAATTTTTAACTGTCCAATATTTAAAAAAATTAAAAACACCTAAATTAAACATCAAAAACAAAGAAATCTTTCAACAGCTTTTAAATGAACGTACTAAGTGTGCTTTAATTTGATCTCGTACATCTTTAATCCAAACACATAAATTAGGCACCTTGGAAAAACAATATTTTATCATATTATCTTTATGAACCATTACATACATATTATTTCTTGTTACACAACAGCTTATTAGACAGTCCACTTTTTTAAAGCATTCTTTCCAACAAAAACAAATATTCTCTAAATAATTTTTCTAATTCTGATAACTCTCTAAGGCAAAGTATCACAAAAAATTTTTGTGATACTCTTATCCAGTCTGTAGAATCTGTCAATGGTTTTATATGCCATTTGAGATCCATTTTTCAAATGTTCTTCTATCTGTGCAAAATTTCCAGTTATATGAAACTTATGTTTGTGTATACTCTGGATCACTTTTGAATTTCGAATATTTTTGACGCAATATTTCCTAGTATTTAAATTCTATTTATTGATGATAGGTCTTTTAATAAGATACATGTCTTGATAACTAACATTTTGTCTAACAAAAAAGATATGTCGTATATTTTCAAAGAACTAATACGGAAACCTTTTTCATACATGTGGAATTCTAAATAAAAATTATTAAAACTATTACCCATTGATTTAGTTGATATACACTCATTATTGGGAACGCCGTCCTTTACCTTTTCTAACAAATATTCTACTTTGATTAATGTTGCATTTAAATTTAAATTTTTACTTAATATTTCAGACAAATCAAATAATCTAGCAACTATGTTTGTGACATATTCATCATGATGAACAAACATGTTTGGGCTGGAAACAACTTCAACTGCAATGAATGTTTCTACAGCTTTCTTTCTTATATTTTTTATTTTCTTTTCAGTTTCCTTCACAAAATTCCCCATAGTCAATTTTTTATTGTTTCCTTTGGTATGTCTTTTATCAAAGCTTATATTGTTAATTAACATATCATACTCATTTTGTTTTAATTCTTTTATTTCACTGGAATCTACAATGAGTTGTACATGAGGCATTACACTGAGATGTAAGTTGAGCTTTACATCTGTTTGTACATTTTGTTGAACTTATGGTTATGCAGTTTTCACAACATTTAAATTTTCATATAGACACATAACATTATAATAAGCATTCATTGAGGTATTATTGGCAAAAGTATCATATACCAATTGGATGTTTTGTTCATTCATTGCTGATATACTAGAAATGCCTTTATCCCTTGCTAAATTCCATTTACAATTATATAAGTTTTCTTGCACCAAACAGTTTGATAAATCTCATATATGATTTGAA
Source organism: Haemoproteus tartakovskyi (assembly GCA_001625125.1). Taxonomy (NCBI): domain Eukaryota; phylum Apicomplexa; class Aconoidasida; order Haemosporida; family Haemoproteidae; genus Haemoproteus; species Haemoproteus tartakovskyi. The sequence goes on along the minus strand of LSRZ01000084.1, from coordinate 32,294 downwards.
AACTGGGTATTAGCATGAACATATATACTACCACCTAAATATTTCACCACATCATCTATATTCAAATGAACATTCATATAAAAAAAGTGTTTTCTTTCCCCAAGAATCTTTTCCACATATTCATTATAAAAAAAAAAAAATTTTCTAAATTGAAAAACATATCTTCCGCGTAGTCACCACCTCTATTTGCTTCTTTAATGGTTTCCATGAAACTGTTTATATTGTTTACACTACATTAATATGCGTTTTCTTTTGACATATCTGAAACTAAAAAAATGGAACACATAAACGCTTTTTTCGAACATTTTTTTAATGTAGAATCAACGGGGTATTCGTGTTTCTGATGAGGGGAACTTCTAGGTTGTTTCCAAAACAATACACTTCCTTTATTAGTTGTATTTGTTTCTATAAAAATAAAAAAACAAAAAAAATGTGCTTACATGTATACAGTAATGCCAATTTCTCATAATGTATTAAATATATTGAAAGATTCAGCACCTAATACATTGCTTGCCTATAAAAAATAACCCTTAAGGTATATCTACAAAGATCCTATAGCACAAAAAGTATATGTTTTTGAACGGTACTTCATGTTTTTCCCTAAGCATGCAATTCTCAACTGAAGCTTTTAAACAAAAAAGCATGTTGGGATAACAATTCTAAATATCATGTTAAAAAGTATTCGTAATTTTCATATATTAAAAAAGTAATCTATATTTCATCGTTTATTGCTTAAAACAATTAAAAAAAAAGAAGAAAAAAATGAAACAAAATGCTTGCTGCAGAAACGAAGTCAAAGTAGAACATTTAAAATATAAAAATACTGTACTATGATCAATTTAGATATTGTATCACACACAGGTATGTGCATGTAAACTTTAACAGACGGTAATGATGGATAAATAAAAATAAATACTACACATGTAGTTAATAAAAAAGTATCAACTGTATTTTATTCGAATTATTATAAAACACGACATGACAGGAACATATATAGACGTAATTAAATAAAGGAAAACTGCTAAGAACAAAATATTGTATTAATTCTATTTTTTATAGGGGGGTCACTAAAACGATTCAGAACATTATAGATGCGTTTTATGGAAGTCACACATGTTTATATATAACAGACTCAGCATTCTTCAAAATTTACATCCATTCAAAAAAAAGTTGCCTTAATGAAACTGTCAGGTTTTTTTAAAAAGAACGATAAAAAAAAAAAAAAAATGAAATTCATAAAAAAAATACCATAATAAAACAATTTATTTTATTCAGCGTTAATTCCTTCAAATTCTCAAAGCAAAAATGGATTAATAAAAAAAGTATTTTTAATTTTTTTTTTTAAATATTGGTTTATCAAAAATTACTTTGATAATGTTTTGTAGTAAAAGATTCGTTTGGCGAACATAACCGACATGAAATGTGAGGAATGCAGAATTGTGATGACGACAAGTTAATCAATCCTTTGAAGGAAATACATCACATATAATTGTATCTCTTTTTTCTGTATGTATGTTTGCACTATGTCAAGTTCGTGTTTTGTGATTTTTGTTAAAAATCTCTTTGAGATGGAGAAATTTGATCGAACAGTTTGTTCAGAAAAACAAATTTTTCTGGAATTCAGCAATGAAGAAAAGAAAAAGGAGGCATCAGTAATTTTCCAGCTATGCGAAATTGAACGAACTGAAGTATCTTTATGTTTTTAAACATAAAATGATGAACAACATTCTGAAAGAGTTTTATTTTTGAAAACAATTATTTTTACAGATTTCGTTTTAATTGCGTTTGAACAAATTAATCTTTGTTTATTTTTAGCTCAACTATATGAAACAGTTTTATTTTGAAAACAATTTTTTTTTACAAATTTCGTTTTAATTACGTTTGAACAAATTAACTTTTGTTTATTTCTAGCTCAACTATGACCGTTTAAATTAAAACCCTTTGAAAGAATTTGCGTTAAATAAAAGTTGATCGTATGTTTTAAAATAAGCATTTAATACGAAAACAGAGAATTATTACATTAAAAAATATTTAATACTGAATGAATAACAAATTATAGTCTGGGGAACTTTAATATTGAGTCTAGAATAAATTTACCTTGCGAAAAAGTTGAAAAAGCATTTTGATAGACTAAATATGTAAATTTCTTTGAAAAAGTGCTCGTAATATCAGTCAGTCAAAATTCTTCAAAAGATATTCTGTGCTTATGTACAAGAATATTTCGAATACACACACTAGATTTATTAATATATATGCATCAGCTTATTTATTAATTTATATTTTTTTTTTTTTAAGCTAATTAAAATGAATTTTCATTTTATGATTCATTTTCTTCCCAACACGAGTTTTTGTTGCAGAATTTTTTTTTTAGATAGAAAAAATGCTTATTATTGTTTAACAAGTACAAAAACTGAGGATGTCCTTCATATGTGTTGAGTAAATTTTTTTTGGTATTTATTACTATAAGACGAAACTGAAGTGTCATTTAGTTTATAATTAAAGAAATAACTTCTCTCTTTAAAAATTATTTTTTATAGGAGCACTACTCCATCGCATATACAAGTATTATATATGATACTCTTTGGTTGTACAGTAAATGGCATATCGTCAGGACCAGCTAAACGGAATATGGTAGAAGAGATATTGGGGTAAAAACTAATGTAACTATATGAAATAGTGTAAATCTCCCAGGTGTATTTAGAAGCGAAACAAAAACGAATTTCGTTTTGGTAGACCAATTTTACAAGTGAATTTTTCTTTTTTGTTTTTCTTTATAATTGAAATTAATCTTCTTTTAATTTTTGGTTGTGTGAATGAACTTTCTTTGTTTTAATTACAGTAAAATTTTCAAAAAGGATATTTATTTTTTAATATTGTCACAAACAAATTTATGTCGAAAAAATATATTTTGAATAAATTCAAAGAAAAGCTGAATTTGTTGTTTTCGAAGAATAATAAAATGAATGATTTTTATACACCACTAAAGTTAAACAAAGATTCGTGACGTTTTTCTATATTCCCTATTATATTACCATTCGCCTTAATTGTACTAAAAAACACAATAAAAAAAAAATTGACTAGCATATCCTATTAGCATTTTATAAGAATTTCCAACTGACCAAATGGGAGTGTCAGATACGGTGTAATTGTTTCGGTAAACCAGATATGATGCGTAAAGAACAAGAGGAAGGATACATAAAGCAGGTATACGCATCTGTGAATATTGTAAATAAACATCTATTGAAAGTGAAAAAAATGCGAAATTATATAAAAAAAATATTTTACTTGAAGTTTAACAGTGTGAAAAACATTGCTCACTCTTTATTTTAATCTCTGAAAAAGTTAATTCTTTAACATATTTCAGTATCTGCATTTTGTAATAGTAACACATTTTTAGTTTTGGAAACATTTTTTGATTTTGCCGAAATGTTGAAGCATTACATAAGATGCAAAAAGGTTTTCGGTGATGAAATGGGAGCACTTTAAAAAAAAATGAAAAAATGCAATACCTTCTGTTTTTATATATGCATCTTTGGATATTCTACAATACATTATTTAAAGTGTTTAAGTGTACTCAGCAATTATTCAATACGATAGAACAAAAGAATAATTCGAATAAGAAATTAACTTATATTCAGATATTAAGATTGGTACAAAAAATGATGAGGTTAAATATGAAAGCTTTAAATTTTTAATTTAATGTATTAAATATAATTATCGGAAAATAAAACCTCGTAGAAAATATTATCCTAATATTGGAGTTCGCTAAATGGAGCAAAAGAACGAGTACAGCAACTAAAACGGTACAACGCACGGCTCCTAAGTAAAGGGTGGGATACCAATAAAAAAAAATAATAATGGAGTATGAACAAATTAAATGCATCTATAAAAACGTGTTCCAACAGATGACTAATGATACCGTATAAATTTCATTAAAGGTGATTGTTAAAGGAATTAATAAAACATTTTAATTCTTGCTTTTATTATTCGTAGCGCTATAATAGAACATATGCAAAGAAATACATTGGTAAAAGATTAGAACGGTTGAAAAGGTATACTTGCAAAATAATAAAATGTATTCATGTTTTAGTTAAAATAATTTTGTATATATTATATATTCTGCATAACAAACTTGGACAGTCCCCTAATGTCACAGATAACTTTATCGTAATAATTAAGATGAACATTCTGAAAAAAACAATTTAATAAGATACTAACTATTAAGTAGCTGACTAACCCATTTACTATATATGCTTAATTCTTGCCATGTCTGTAATAAATATCCTTATCAAGCAAAAGCTAGTTTGTACATACGCAAAATTTTGTAAACGGTAAACACAAAAATATTCATAGAAAATTTCATATATTAAAAGAGAATAAAATTACATCCCTGCTTTCGCAATTGCTGTAAAAATTACTTAAAATCTAAACACATAATATACACAGTTCACTCTGCTTCTCTAACCGAAACCAAAGAGAAATGGAAAAGAAAAAAGAACAAAAATAGACAGAAATTGAATTTTTAAGTTAATAAGTCTTTAACACAGTTCTTAAAACATGAATATGCAAATGAACGTTCAGCAATAATTTTATATATGCACAATTTTACCACGAAAATTCACAAAAAAACATTTTGATAAAAGTTCAAAACAATTTTCTTTTAAAAAATTTCACTTTATAAAAATGTTGCATATTTTATAAAATATAAAAATATTTTGTATTCATAATAATAAAAAAAAAAAAAAAAATTATTTGTTTACGTGCAAACACAAGAAAGTCAAATAAATTCAATCACATAAAATTTTATTATTTAATTGAGATCTCTCCATGCGGATAAATAGAAAACTATATTAGAATTGATTAAATTGATTAAAATTAAAAATAACTCCTGTTAGTCATATTTAAAATGTTACGATACATTTGATGTACCAATTTGCAAAACAAATACGTCTTGTACAAAATTCCTTTCCCTTTTTTTGTCTTTTTATGTAAAAATGTTTTTTATATATGAGATTTCTTTTTTTTCTCATATAAAATATGTTAATAATCTCAAATAAAAAAATATAAGAATCCACAATAAAAACTATTTTTTGAATAGGAAATGAAAGGGGATGTATTCATGTAAATATTTTTTTACATGAAACGCGATCAAAATATACATTTTTTTTTTTTTTTTTTTGGGTGCGAACATGGCGCACAACTTTTAACGCATCCTCATAACTACAGAGAAAAGGCTTCTAAATATAAAGTTTTTTCTGCGTAAATAGAAAAGCTGGTAATAGAAAAAATGTAATTCTTTCTTGTAATAAAGTAGATAAAAAATATTCCTGTAAAAGGCAAAAGGATCTTTCTAAAAAAAATAGAAAGAACGTAGTTATCAGAAAGATTAACATATAATAATAAAAATTTCGATTCTCTCTAAAAAATTCATTTTTTATATTGATACTTTTATTTTTTTAGAGAAAGGGATGTTTTTTATATCCTATAAATGTGAAAACGAAAAACATCCTAATAAATACGTATACAGCAGATTAATTTATTCTGTTGATAATATAACCTGCTTTTGTTTCAATCCATATTTTTCTTTAAACTATAAAAGTTATTAAACAGGTACATATCAATTACGGAAATACTCACTGCCTGTAACAGATGAAATGTTTTTTTTATTTATCAGCTCATGAAATATGTAGATTAAGTAATCTTTTTGATATATTAGGATATTCATATTGCAAACTGTAAATTTATTCTATTTCAATAAAGTAAACAAATGTATAAAATCTAATCACCCCTTTAGCATACAGAGCAGCTTCTTTTCCTTTATTTTTCTTTCACTAATGTACACTTCAATTATATTAATATTCAGTTTGCCCTATCAAAATTTTGTGTAGGTAATGCAATATGTTTTCCTAAAAAAAAAGATAAAACAATAAAAAAACATTTTCAAAAATATTTTTTATAAATCCACACAATTAAAATGTGTGAAACTTCAAAATTTAAAAGGACATTTCAAATGCGACGATAGAAAAACATATAAGTGTCTTACATTGTCATGTTTCAACAAACCCGAATATTTTTGAAGTAAAAAAAAACGTTCTCCATAAAAAACTCTCTCTTCAATACGAGCATTTATTACTCTCAATGTTCGTTTTTATGAATACTGCAATACAAGGTGAATCATTCAATTTTGAATTGAGTATGTTAATAAAACTTCAGTATATGAATCAACATATTCAGTGTTATTTCTTTAAAAATGTCAGGAAAAAATAGTTCATTCATTATTATATTTGTTTCTTTGCTAGTCTAGTATCCCTTCTTTTGTTTTCTGTCAATTCGTAGGTTTTCTTGTTTCCTTTTTCTTTTTTCCATTTTGTCTTTTTGTTTTACCACTCTGGCATAAAAACTGACAAATACATATATGCTTTTTTCATTTTCTAATTAACGCACTATTTTCAGAATATCGGATACATTGTTCACGGTTAATATCATATTTCTGTATTCATCAGCCATTTCTTCGCGATTGATAAGTAAAAAATTAAGGTAAAAATAATTATAAACTTTCTCCATTATCGGATTAATCTTACTGTCGAAAACTACAAAAGGAATTTCAACAGAACCATTTACATGCGTCCTCATTTTCTCTAATGGGTTTTGTCGTCTGATAATTTTATTGGTTTCATTCTTCACAATTTTTAAAAGTTTAGTGTAAAGCAACATATATTGCTTGTAGTGTATCACTGTGAATGCGTTATTCAACGCACATAATATTGCATCTAAATTTGGAGCATTCACTATGCGATCGCATAAAACATGCCATTTCTGTTCGCTTATATCAATTTTAAAAAAAGAATACATCAATTCTTTAAATTTTTTTTGGGCAGAACTTACTGCTTTCTTTTCATCCGTGTATAACTTCTGTAAAGCCGTGCGGATATCTTCTTTTGGTTTAATTGAGTACGTAAGAGACCATGCTTGGTTTAAACTATGTATATTGTTTGTTTCCGCTGTTTTTAAAATATATAAAAACAGGGATAAAATACTTCTTAACGAACCACCCATAGTGGAGTATAAATATTTTAACAACTTATAACACATATGGTGCACTAATGAATCCATAGTGTGCATTCTAAATCTTATACTTTGCATATCATTTTTCAGATGTTGCAAATTTACGGTGACTACCTCTTTATTACCTTTTCTCTCTAAAGTACACAAGCGGAAGAAACGCGACATGGTTTCTTCCATAACATCACGGGAGGATACACCATTGTGCATCACGACGTCAGATAAAATAAAACGAAAAGGAAAGCGCTCTCTGATATCTACTAGTAAATTCCTAAGAACATACATCATCCGTTGTACCCCCTGTAGTATGTGTTCGAATTCTCGTTTCGATTCTAGAAATTTTCTCCACAGAATTTTCAATTCCTTAAGAGCGATTGCACTTGAATTGGATAAATCTGGCGAGAATTCTACTTTATCCAATAGCCTTTCAAAGGATGCGACATCTATCACTTTATCTGTTTTATATATTGTATACCAGTCACGTACGTCTTTTATTTTATTACTTTCTAACGCCTTTATAAAATCTGTGAACCTATCACATACTTTTTTATGTCTGAAGGTGACTAACGTGTCTGTCGTTTTTTTTACTGACATTACATTCTTAGTTACTTTATTCTCGTAGGTCAACAAACTATCTACTAACATTTGCGTATTTTCTACTGATGTTTGTTGTATCAAAAAATATAAAAGCCACATCGCACTATTTGAGTGCCCTGCATCATGATTTTCAAATACACATAATTCATCATTTGTATCAAGTGATTTCTCTAGTTCACAAATGGATACCCCTTCTACATTTGTCAATTTTGTACATTCATATTCGCTATAACTACTCATTTTCAAACATTTTTCATCATTTTTTTTTTCATTTTTCCTGTGTCATTTAAGCAAAAAAAAAAAAAAAAAAAAACACAAAACTAATGAAAGATTTTTTAGGTATATATAATGTGAACTGATTCTATATTAAAACGAATACATACATGTGCAATCATGACACCTTTCTTTTTCCGCACCGCGAACGTATACTCTATCTCCATCTATCCCATTATCTGCTGTCCAAGCCTGAAATTTTATAATCTTTTTAAAATTAGTGAAAGTAAAATAAAATGACAGGAAACATATTATAAGGTATTTGCTGGTTTTACGTTCTATGAGCATTTTGCGTCGCATTATTGAGGACTTTTGAAGTGTTGATAAACGAATGGTCACTATTTTTATTCAATAGAAAATTCTCCAGTAAACCATTCGAATATTTTTGATATAAATATAAAACTTATAAAACTGATTGCAAAGCAAAATTAAAATGACAGTGACATTTTGTATGTCAGCAGTTTACAGTGATTCTCAACTCTCTTCACACGTGAATATGTTTTGATTGCAAAGTGGGTATTTAACGATCAACTTTTGTAACAGCTGCATACTTCTCAAATAAAATCATGAACATTAACAACAGTCAAATAATTCTAAGCAAGTGTAACGCAGTGGATGTCTCTTTATTATAATTCTCGATTTAATAATGAAATAAAAACTATTACACTTTTTGTATTTTATATATCAAAATTATTAAAATACATGTACATAAATTTGCATTTTTCAAAAATTGTTATTTATTTGATAGTATTTAATTTTTATTTGTTTAATCACATGACAAGACATGACATGTGATAACATGACCTTAATGTAAAATACATTTCACTTTTTTATTATTTATTTATTAGATAGTGTTCTAATAAGAGGTTGCTTGGGAATGAATTACATTTGCTGCATTATTACATTACGGTGTTTGCATAATATGTTGATATTCATTTTATGTTCACAAACACATTTTATATACTTTCTGCTAATTGTCCGATGTGAATTTTGACGTGTCTCTACGATTCATGTACTTCAATATTATGTTATTTTTAATAGCCAATAGAACGTTTGTTGCTCTAATTTTTTGTTCATATGCATTAAACTTTACTTCCTTTCTCAACACATTACACGTTGATACCTTCGATTGTTATCATTGAACAAAACGTCATAATATGGTAGTACTTCTGTCAACGTATCAATAAAATTTATCTATATTTTATTATTCATTTGCGTTTATATGAAAATATTTATAAATTTTTTATAAATCAGCATTGATTTATAAAACACGAATTTGTCCATTTCTTCTCGAAATTCTTATTCTCCTCTACATACTTCTTTTTATTTAAATAAACTCAATTTTCTTTTAGATTCATGCTTTCTTGTACCTCTTAATTTATCAGTGAAAAAAATTTCCTACAGTATTTATCTTATCAGTATGCTTTACTAAGAGCAGTGTTTCTTTATCTTTCTTTTGTTTGTGAATAAATTAACCATAGTAAAAATTATCATATAAACATATAACATAATCATTACACAGGTTTTCTACATGCATGCTCGAACCAATTACGAAAAAAAAAAAAAAAAAAAAACAGATGCACTTAACAGAACAAAGATTTTGTCCTCATTCAGGATTTCTATGCATCCATGAATTTCTTAACTCAAAAAAAAAAACATGCAAACAATACTTTATTTATACGACATTTTTACTTAGTAAGAAAACTTAATCACATTCAGTTTCGTTGCCGCTTTTCGAAGAAAAATATTGTTTTTTTTCAAATGTTATGTTATTAAAAAGGAACAAAAATAAATTTTCTCGACATTCATTATTTAGAAAAAAAAAAAAAAAAAAAAATCATAAACATTACCTTAAAACAAAAACAATAATATATAACAAAAATGGAATATTCTCTTAGGACGTACAAAATGTCGACGATATTTGACGATCAAATGCATTGGAATAACACTTCATATGAGTATATTCAATTAATTGTGTGTATACAAAATTAAAACCTATAAATATGTACTACAATATTTTATATTAAAGTTTTATTTAAAACGACCATCACTATATAAAAATAATAAAAACACGCACATTTATAGATAAGAATTTGTATAACATATCTGTTATTATAAAAAAATATGTGTTATAACCTTAATCTACCAAATATTCTATAAATATATAAATCTCAATAGTTTGTGCATAATTGTTTTTGCACAAGTGCACTATACATAAACACGTTCTATTTTAGAGAAAAGAGAAAAAAATAAAAAGGGTAAGGAGATTACACTTCTGGGTTGGGCTAAAGTGTTTTTCTGTTAGGAGAATCCTTCCAGCCTAAAATAATAAATGACGAAGGGGATGCAATTCAATATATGCATAATGTTAAATGATGCAGCACTAAATTAAAAAAAAAAAAAAAAAAACATTTAACATTTCTTTTCATAAATAAAATGATTAATCTTTATAAAATGGCAAAACATTAAATTACAACACTTTGAATTTTCTTTACCAAAATTCTTGATATTCTCTTTTTAAAGGTTGCCAAAACATAAGAAATGACTATTATCAACGCTAGACAGTTCAAGAAAAAAAAAAAAAAAAAACGATGTTCGACATTATAGTAATGAGTGTCATTAATTCATTCTACTAAACGAATTTTTCTTTTTTTTCTTTTTGATAAAATATAATTATTTCCAAAAACATTTTTTACATCTCACCATATTCCACGTTGAACGGCAAAGAAATTTGATATTAATTTACAACAAAATACAGAAAATAAAAGAACAATCCAAAATATAAAAGATCTAGCACGAAAGAGTAGGAGTGATGTACCAACAAAAGGGAACATTCCTACGCAGTTAATAAATACAATTCTTAAAAAAATATACATAAAATATAAGAATATTTCAGAAACACAAAATTTACAAACACCTGTTTTATAGACCAAAGTTCAAAATCATAAGAGTACAATAAAAATTTTGCTTTCAAAAAAAAGGGAAATTTAAATTCACTTACTGATTAAAAGATATTCAATACACTTTTAATTATCTAAAATAACTGTATATATATATATACATTGCTGTTTTTTATATGTGCAATGATCCAATTGTACATTCCTTTTGTTCACATGTATTTTTGCTGTACATAAGCACATTCATCGCCTTAATTTATAAGGGTATTGCTATTTGAATCATTATGCGTTCTGAGTTGTATGAAATAGTTATTGTACCCCTTTTGCAAAAAAAAAAAATTCAAAATACCAGTACGTTTAAAATACTAGAAATATTTATTTTCAATGGTTACGTATTCTTATACTTATTGTGTCTATTTCTTTTCAAACATCATTTCTTTTCAACATTTTTTAATTTAGGAAAATATAATAATGCTGTAGATATTTAATATGTTTTTGTTACTTTTTTAATTGTCGTTATTGTTCAAATTTTAATTTATTTTAGAATATGTAATGTGCATTAAAAAAATTACAAAGAATCTTTTTTGATAGATTTTTCAAATAAAACGGATGTCTTGTCTTTCAATCAAAGACATTTGTTCATTTTGAAATCTTGTAAAACTTGTTTTAATTAATCAGCAAAGGCTACTTACCGTTTTTTATTGTAACTGGTCAGAACACTAGTACAGCTATTTACCTAACAACAAGAAAGCATGAATAGTAATCATGTTCTTTAGGAAACAAAATTAAAATAAAAAACTTTACTGAAACTTTATCAATATGAAAAATATCATTAGTAAGTCATATTTATCGTACAAATGCACACTTACCGTAAAAAAGGTACTTCATAACTCAATTTTACCAAAGATTTTCCGTTTGAATTGTACAATACATTTAATCATTTTCTATAATTAATAAACATAATTTTTCACTTTAAATGAAAAATTCGGAGATATTAATATTAAGATTATCTATTAAGATTCCAAATTGTCATCCGTTTTCTGACTATCTAAATCAACCATACCTTTATAAAACATGTTCAATTTTTCGTACAACTGTTCTATTGCTTCTTTTTTTTTAATACTCGTCTCAGGAGTATTTTTATCCGACAAATTTTTCATTTGAAGATATATGCTTTTAAATTGTATATTTAAATTGGATGCTTTCCGTATAAAACTCATACTCTCTCTGTGTGATAAGATCAACTGAAAAAAAGTAGTTATTTTTTTAAAGAGTGTACTTATTTCACGAAGATACTTCTTAATTTCAGTGCACCCAGTGATGTTTTTTACACCATAGGTATTTGAATCCGATCCATTTAACATATTAACTGAAGAGAGTATATTACTTATAAACATTTCCACAACACAGTGAAGCAAACGAATTATGGTATACAAACATATATGGTGTAACACATTTTTCTCGTTCATCAAAAATAATCGTGTCTCTTTACTTATAGTTACTTTTAAATTAATATATTGCCCACACTGTTTCACAAATTCATGAAATACATTCATGTGTAAATTTAAGAACTGATTCCTTTTCTCCTGTTCATGCAAACACAGTATCATTAAACTTCCTAAGTGATATAAAAAAAAAGTAGCCGCATTTTCAACTGACTTTAATTTTTCATGTATTTTCTCCTTTATATTATCTATCTTTTCTTCCAACATTTTTGAAAGCCCACATGCCTTCTCTGTAAATAATTCGATTTTATCATAGTGTACATCGTACGCACGTTTAATATTATAAAGGCTTCTTGTTGAATTAAGCTCAACATAAAATGTTTCGAAAATTTCATTCATATTTGAAAACTCTTCAGAAAATTTTGAAAGAAAAATTTTATAATCATCTTTTGAATCATCGCTTGTTAATATATATAGAATATATCCAAATAATCGGTTGTTCATATGATCTTCCAATTCAGAATCAAGAACGTTGATTTTTTTAATTGTTCCTTTAAAAGTTTCTAAATCTATATCTCCTTCATCTATGTGACCCATCAAAGTTTTGCAATAATCTTTTTTTTTATGTAAATTATGTTGTATAATATTTCCCCACGCACGTATTTTTTCATGTATACTTATTAATATAATTAAAAAGGTCATGTTAAAAACAGCACAACATTCCAACAGTTCAAAAATGAAATTAAAACGAAAATTTGGAATTATATCTTTTGATTTTTTTTGCTTCCATCTGTATATGTACAAAGCGGTCATATATCTTCCACGCCATGTGTGCATATCATCTGATATAGAAATGTCCATTTGCTTTAGCAAAGAATTTAGGCGAGATTTAATAATACTCTCTGTAGTGTATTCAGAAATTCCCATTGTGTGGTATATCTTTTCTATCGTAGTTATAAATGTATCCCATTTCGAATCCGTTCTATTTAAACACAGATACTCCTTTTGTTCACATGAACCACTTAAACCAGCGCAATAGCTGTTGCTATCATGATTTGATTCATAATGTTTTGTCATATCATCTATTTGTTTTAACGAGAAAGTAGTAAATATGAAACCGGAACCATCCTTTATAATTGTATTGGTTTGGGATGCATCCCTCTTTATTGTTTTATCAGACTTATTTGGGATATCTGCAAAAGCACATGCTGCCTTAAATTTGTTCTCTTCACCCACTTTAGTAGATAATGCGTCGTTAGAAAATACACCTTGATCGACACTACCACTTTTTTTTAGTTCTCCCTTTACCTCCATATGACCATTTGTATCTGCATTAATATATGTACACGCGTTTGTAGAACTATCATAATTAGGACCACAGATGGAACTTGGGATATTCGCATAGACATTTACACAGTTATTTGCAGCCGTACCAACCAAATTCAGTGTTGCCATGTGTTGGGTGGGGGTGGAAAATTGGACTATCAGCATTGGGGGGTTCATTCCATGTGCACTGGGAAAAGCATTGCATTGCAACGAACTAAAATTATTAATGTGTGTGTACATATTTTGATCAGCTACTGTATTGTTTTCAGATGTGATCGTTTCCCCAATAAGAACACATGTGCAGGTATTACCTACATTACCGTCGTTTTCAGTGGAACCGGTTCCACTGATTGTTTTTCCTACTAACTCGTCTTTAGGATACATGTTTACCGAGTAAGCAACTCCATTGAATGGGCCTTCCACGAATGTATTTTCATTGTATGTGTTATCAAAGTGTGTTTTTCCAGAGATAGAGTTTCCAGGGACAGTGTTTTCAGAGATAGAGTTTTCAGGGACACTGTTTCCAGGCAATGTGTTATCAATATGAGTTTGTTTAGCTAGATGAGTATGTTCAGTAAATGTAGTTCTTCCAGTAACAGGGGGTTGTTCAGAAAAAGAAGTTTGTTCTGTAAGAGGAGTATTTCCAGTTAGAAAATTATGTTCAATAAGAGGAATGTATTCAGTAAAAGGATCGTGTATATTAAGATGAGTGTTTTCACTAAGAAGAGTGTTATCGCTAATCAGAGTATTGTCACTAAGAAGATTGTACTCACTAGGAGTGTAATCATTAAGCAGCGTGTTGTCACTAAGAAGAGTGTGATCACTAAAAAGAGTGTTATCATTAAGAAGATTTTGATCCGTAAGAGAGGTGTGATGAGTAAGAAAAATATCATCACTAATTATATTGTCTTCATTCATAAAATTGTGTTCAGTAAGAGAGGTGGGATTAGTAAGAAAAGTATCATCACTCATTAGAATGTCTTCAGTCATAAAATTGTGTTCAGTAAAAGAGGTGGGATCAGTAAGAAAAGTATCATCTCTAATTAGAACTTCTTCAGTAAGAAGGGTGTCTTCAGTAAGAGAAATATTTTCATTATGTGTGAATTCAGTGTCTAGATCCTTAGCTCTAGGTATCAAATATTGTACATTTTTACTTCCTGAAGTAAAAGAATCATTTGCTGGAACCATTAAAATTTCATTTGTCTCTTTATACATAGAATTGTCACTTGATGATAACGAGTAAGGGTTAATACTTCCGTTGTAATCATCTTGCAATCTTACATATGATTGTTCAACTTCCATTTCTTCTGGTTCTAAAATATTATCATGCAACATATGTTACTGTTAACATGTATATGCAATGAACTAACGAAATGAAAATTGTTCCGATGCATTCACATATATAGGTATATGCAAAAATAAAAGATAAGCATTTATAAATAGTAAATCAAGTATGCAACAGAAGCTGAGATTCAAGTTCACATTACAAACTTATTCATGAAATTACCTTGCCCAGATACGTTTATTAAAAAATGCTCATTCTTCAAAGGTACCACCAAAATACAAAAAATGAACATCCTCATCTTATATTTTATCCAAAGAGCATATAATTGTTTCACAACATTGAGTGTCATCCGCATATTTCTGAATTTTTTTGCTAGTGGCTTCTTACAAGAACATTTCATTGAAAATATAAAAAAAAATACATTATAACAATGCACACCATAGTTTTATAAATGTTTATGCATCATATTATATCAAGCTAATTTGAAAATTCTGAAATTTTATATATAGTAGAATAAAATTAAATGGTATATAATGAAACGATATTTTCTGCTGGAAATCATTAAATTAAAAACAGCATCCTTTTATACTGGTAATTTTGAATTTAGACACATTACTTTATCTGCATGTACAATACAATACGTCGCCCAAAAATGACAACCAAATTTGTACACCAAAGATTACTACGAAAAAAAGGAAATAACAGAGAAGCTCGTATATTTATTTGTATTTATTTATACAGGATACATAAGATAATTAAATAATAAAATTTTCATTGTGCTCATCTTTTAATTTCTCTCTCTCTCAACATATAAATAATGCTCAGTGAATACTGATTAAATTTTGTATTCGTTATATTCGTTATATTTGTTATATTTGTTATATTTTTTATATTTGTTATATTTGTTATATTCGTTTTATAAGTCACATTGTGCAATTTTTTCTGTTTTTCTGTTGAATATTGTAAAATTGTTTTTGTTATTACAAATAAAATATACTGTCGTTAAGTTAATCTGGAAAAAATAATAGTAACATTATTTTTTTTTATGATGACTGATGATTGAATGTTTATATAAAATGTTCCTCTCACAAAATATGTTTTATTTTGTATCAACTACGGAACTTGGAGTTGCATGTTCAGAAGTCGTATTCATGTTTTCTGAAAATGTAATAGTCTATATAAAAATACTATAGACAGACAACTAGTTAGAAATGTTGTTGCATTAAAATAATGTTCAGTTATATATAGACAGCGTGGGTCATCAAAGAGAAAAGTAATATCGCTATGGTGAAAAAGTAAACAAAAAGGAAATAGCTATCACTCGCCTGTGAATAGATAGATTGTTAAAAGTAATTTTTATACAAATTGAGGTATCGGTTTTATATATAGCATCCATTTGTACAATAATTAGGAATTGATAAAATTGCATGTGAAATAATATTAAAAGATATGAATTAATATTCATGTTAGTAATTTTTAAATTTTTAAAAGGGTCAGTCTTAAGAAATATGAATTAGAAGGATGACAAATACGACCAGGCAATCAGAAATAAATTATAAATAATGCTATAACAAAAGTCAACAAAGGTAAATAAGCTTTGCATGTATATGAAATAGACGAAAAAACAATAGTATTAAATGAGCACAAGTCAATAAATATTAGGGAGAGAAGAAGAAGTCAGCGGAATTTTTTATTTTTTCTTTTATTATGATAAGGGAAACGGAATTTTAATTTTTTATTATTATAAAGGGGAACAGAGGAAAAAGGAAAAAAAAAATTTATCCTTCTGTTGTAAACCGTATGTAGCTGATGTTTTATCTTTTTTTATGTTATGTCATCAATATAAATGTCAATTTTTTTTTATATGTGTATATATATGAGCTTTATTACGAATTCTATATTTTGAGAACTAATCAATTGGTGAGTGAATAATAAGAATGTTTGCCTACTATATGAAACTATGATTTTAATGAAATATGAGTGAGATTATATCCACTGAGCTATTTAATTTCTATTTTGACTTTGTAGAGAGTTATTTATATAGTTGTAGTATGTTTGACTTTTAGGAATGTACGATTCATTAGAGTGATATTTCTTTGCATATTACATACTTTGCATATGTGTTGTATTTATGTACGTGATTTGCATATATGGGGTCCTTCTCAAAGGAAACGTCCAGAAAGATTGGAACTGCTGCATGTATAAAAGAAACATCAGTACCTGAGTTCGTAAATAAGAGAAGAACGGTTTTACATTGTGGTGCAAGACTCTCGGAAAAGTCAGAAACTGGACAGTCGCTTCTGCTCTCAAAATGATAACAAGGTAAATAGAACACCCCATAAACGAGGAATGGAAGGAAGGATTGGGATTAATGAGATATCACCCAGTACAGGTGATGAAATGTTAATGGAAAGCAATCAGAGCAACAACCTTTAAGGTAAGAAATTAAGACGAACTAAGGGGAATGTGTTCTGAGTATGTACAGTTTCATATAAAGTGATAGTTGTGTGTGAGTTCATAGAACATGAGAAAAAATAACAATTGTAAGAGTGAGAGAGTACAGTAGCATAACAAAAGAGAGGCGTATTATAGATTCGCTTATATGTCGGTTACATGTACATGTGTGTCAGTAAATAACAAATGTAAAATAACGCTAAACTTATAATTAAACATAACTTTATTTAAAACTTTTGTAATTTATTCAGTTTCTGTAAATTAATAGTCTGAGAAGTTAAGGGTATAAAGGACCAGCACGAAACAGATAGTGCAAACGTGGTAAAAAGAAATTTGATAAACCACAACGCAATAAAAAATCCAAAATTAGTAGCAAGTATCCATCCACCTCTATACACATATATATAAAATATACTTATATATTAGAGAGATCACTATAAATCATGGAAAGAAAGAAACGCTTATCTACATTAAATGTCTAGATGATTTATAAATTATTTTTTTTTTTCAATTTCGTTGTTATAGAAGCTTAAATCATTTGTAATTTGATGAATCACCCACCTCCTGCTTGTATCCATATTGCTTAAAGAAAATTATAATGATAATCTTTCATTCCATTTCCTTATGAAACATTAATATATTTTCAACAACAAAAAAAAAATAAATTCATTTTATATTTATGAATCTCATTTTTACAGAACGCACATAATATGATTTAAGAATAAATCTTTCAACAAGACATGAATATAATATAGTTAATTAAAAAGGAAATCACCTCCAAAAAATTATAATAATGAATCAGTTAAAAAAAACAACACAAACCTATATGTATATATATATATATATATATATATATTCAAAAGTAGTGTACGACATAAAATAAAAATAGATGATTAAAACAAAATGTAGTAAATCGTCTTGCAAAAGAAATAATTTAATGTATAACAAATAACAACAATATGATAAAATGTACTCTGTAAAATAGATGAACAATAAAAATATATGTAAACTCTTTATTATAGAAAATATTTAAACGGTATTTTATAATGAATTTCTATAACTAAATTAATTTATGTATCGAAAATATTTAAACGGTATTTTATAATGAATTTCTATAACTAAATTAATTTATGTATCTAAGATATTTAAACGGTATTTTATGATGAATTTCTAAAACTAAATTAATTTATGTATCTAAGATATTTAAACGGTATTTTATGATGAATTTCTAAAACTAAATTAATTTATGTATCTAAGATATTTAAACGGTATTTTATGATGAATTTCTAAAACTAAATTAATTTATGTATCTAAGATATTTAAACGGTATTTTATAATGAATTTCTATAACTAAATTAATTTATGTATCTAAGATATTTAAACAGTTTTTATATATTCACATGTGTATTACTAATTTACAATTTACCTAAAGAAACCGAAAAGGACACATTTTGTGTATTAAATGTACCATGGAAACGACAAGTGCGCAAAAGTTCTATTCATTATAAAAATTTTATGTAAAAAAAATCTCTATTTTTTTACTTCTCATAAGAAACATCCTATCATGTGTTAACTGCAGTTTATAAAAAAAAAATTTGGATCTTGTTCTGATTAAGATAAAAATGATCAACATATATTGCTTGTCGGTAAAGTGAAACATCAATTTAAGTAAAAATAAAATTACTAACTAGTGAAACTGCACCTTTATAAGATATCCATAGTATATTTTATGACATAACGTCCATGTAAATGTACGAATAAATATATGAATGAAAGCGAAATGTGATAATGTCTTTTTTATTATGTTTTTATTATTATGTTGATCTTTGAAAACGTCTAATAAGAAAACTATATATAGTTCTAAAAAACATACTTGAATGTTTTATTATGCTATATAATCATTTATACATTGAAAACAGAAAAAATACAAAATGAAGCACATTTAAAATGAATTCGAAACACGAAATTATATGTCCGAAATTTCTACATACTTTTATCTAACAAGTTTAAAAAAATGGTATAAGCATTATAGGAGATAAACTGGGGTAATTTTTTTTACAAAAGAAAAAATAATTTTTTCAATATACACTTTATTTACTTATATACTTTTTTTTTTTATGAAACATTTCTGAATTCATCTTTTATAAATAATAGAAATAAGTGAGGATACTGTTTCAGTTATCAAAAAAATATAAAAAAATAGTACAATCATAAGCAGTTAATGTTTTACATATAAAACTGTTTTGTTTTGTAACCAGCGAATATTTTTGTTAAGTTATCTGAATACATATATATATAAAAGCATCAATACCGATCAGAAATTTATAAAACTTTTAAAAAGTACATAGTATATATATGAGCTAAGAAAATACTCTTTCAAAGAATAGTGTATGAATAAACATAAGCGATAAATAATCTCCTTTTTCATGACATTTTTCCTAAAGAAAAACTTTAATAAAATCAGAAGCACAAATATAAACCTACGGAAAATATTCAAAAATGGGTTGATAAATCCTTGTCTAATATTATATGTAAAATACAAAATATATGGAAATGTTTTACAAACAAAATGAAAAACCAATTATAAAAATTTATTCAACACTAAAATAATACAAGTTACTTCCACATCATATTGTTAATCCTTTGTAACCTTTTCGATTTATAAAATGCATACCTTAACTCAATATCTATATTATTATATTGGTATAGGTGCAATATGTTGAGAAATTTTAATTTTATATCATGTTTCTTTTTAATTAAAGCTTTTACAAATACCGACGCTAATTAAATTTGTTTTATATTCCCTACAAAATTAACAAATGTATGTCTTTATGGTACAATTCTATCAACAATTCCCAAAAAATCAATGTAGAAAAAAAAAAAGTTGATTATGCAAAATATAACGCTCTTGTTTGAAAATAATCCCTATACGTACCAGAATTTAAAACGGAAATATAAAAATGTTAGCGTATAACGGCTTCATTTTTTACTCCATATCAAGAAAATATCTGAATTATATAAAAAAGAAGACACAACGCTTGCGGCTGGATATGTTTTAAATTTGCAGAGACACCTAAGTTGTTCACTCCATCACATGTTTCACTGGTTTCTGTGAATAATTTAATATCATCTGGATTCTCTAAGTCAATTTCATCTGCCGTTTCTGTTATCTTTGTTTCTTTTATCATGTTGGCAGAATTATTGGACGACAAACGAGAAGACGCAGAAATACTTGCTTCTGATTTTGTAATTTTCACCTCCCATATTTTTCTAGTTATGTCATCGAACAAATGAATCCATTCTAAAACCTTCTGGACTGTATTCCCTCTTTTTATTGCATCCCGACGCCAACAAATCATTTTCTCCCTATGTTGAACCATACGTAACTGTTCGAAACACGTTTTTGCCTCTGTCAAAAACGAATAATGGAAACAAGAAAAAGTCTCTTTTGGAACACTAACAGCAAAAAATGAATAATCGTTATTACCTAATAAGTTTTTATTACTGTTTACAATTTTATCAACTTGTTTTTTCAAAAAAAGTAAAAGTGACAGGTATTTTAGAAGCTTTTGCCTAACAAATATTACTGTAGCAAACTCATTCAATGCTGTTAATATCTGGTCAAAATGTGTAGAATGAGCCACTGCTTTACTCAGCGTCTTCCATATCGGATCATTTGCATTAATCTTAAAAAGCGAAGACATTTTATTAATAAAGTATGTCTTACTATTGTTTAGAATGCGTCGTTCTTTTTTATTTAACTGACTCAAACAATGTAACAGGTGTTTATTTTGAGAACAATGCTTAATATTCGACAATTCGTCTTCGAAATATACATTTTTTGTTTCCTCCGTCATAAATATATATAAAAACAAAGCCAGAATTCCTCTTAAAGGACCCTTCATGGAGGCACATAACAATTTGTGTAATTTAAAATTACAAGACCTGACAGTGGCATCCAATGTCTGTACTGTACCTTTTATGTTCCTGTAAATGTTCTCCAATTTCAAAGTATTCACAAAAACGTGCGTCTTATTGTTTATAAACAAAGTGGCATATATGAAGCGTTGTAACAGCCTTGTTGCATCGTCAAGTGTCGCATAATGTTGGTGTCCATTGAATGTGACATCACCAGCAATAAAAGGTAAAACATTCAAGTGTTTAGTGGTCGCGAGTTGAATTTCTTGTTCTAACTCAGATGCATCTTTTAAAAGATTCTTTAATTCAAGTGTCATATTTTTTATGTAGTTACAATGAGACATATATTGTTTAACTGCAGATTCATCTTTGGCATATGCCGTTCCCAAATATTCTAACCGATTTAGTGAAGTCTCTAAGTATCCTCTGTTTTGCATTGCACCCGTTTCTAATTCGGTACGTATGATCTGTAACTCTTTTCTAGAATTTTCTTCTAACAATGACAGTAACTCGGTTTCCCTTTTGTTGATTTCGCTAATTAAGTCTTTCATTCGTTTTTCTATGGATATCTTTGTTAACAACAAAATTTTATCATGAACTTCTATAAAAGGAATAGATACTTCTAACATGTCATTAACAGAACGGACTATCATATGTTCAACTAAAGAAGATAACAAGTTGGGTCCATTTATTGGACATTCATTAGAGGTGTTTTCTGATAGAACTGTCTGATCATATGCTGTATAAATTGATTTCTCCAGTTCGGAAATTGGAACTCCTTTCGTGTTGTTTAAAAGTAGCTCATCATATTCGACATAGGAGTTTTCTGCCGAACATCTTCCACAGCGTTCCGTTTTTGTTTCCTTCTCTATATGCCAAATGGCAAAAAAAATAACAGAATCTATGAAGAAACGTTTAAACATATGCATAATATTAATTGAAGTCAAAATACCTATATGAATTACAAGGAAACAAAGATTCTCTTCTCTTTATACACAAGTTAGACACACTCTCTAAAGCTTAGTAAAAGTTATACAAACCTATAATAATACAATTTCAATAAAAAACATAAAAAGACCAAAGAAAATTTGAAGTAACAAAATATTTTTATAATCTTATGATACTAAAGTGTTTCGTATGTTTGTGTAACTCCGAACATACATTATATATTTCTCTTTAGCTGTCATGAAAGCTCTCCTGATGATGTCACTCTCATCGTGAATCTATAGCAACTAGTTTAAGTTACTGTAAAGGAATAACATAAAGACGCCATTGAATTAATAATCATTAGTCACAACAAGTAATCCATTTTTTTTTTCAGACACAACATGTATTTTAATTTCACATCACTTATTTGAATACTTCGCCTTTTCACTATTTTTCTTTATGTTCCCAAAAAACATATACACATAAATCAAATGCATACTAAACATCTCCGTATACTAACTTTCACGTACCTTTGTGCAGCTGCAAATGTTTGGTAGGAAATTCACTCAAAAATTACGGTAAAAAATGAAATTAAGACTATACGAAGAACCAAATCAATAAAAAAATTTGTCAGTATATTTTTGTTTGCGTAATAACACATGTGCGTCTATGCAACAACAAATACAAGGAACAATGGTACATAAAAAATGCCCATACAGATATCCAGCACACAGAAATTAGTTTATGAAGAAACCCATCATCAGAAACAATAAATTATAGGCTTAAATTAGGAAACAATTTGAAAAAAAACATATTTCAATGTGATTATCAATTTCAATTGGTTGACAGTTCGATCAATGTAGGTAAAAACATTTTTTTTTTTTTTTTTTTTTTTTTTTTTTTATTCAACGAGAAAATGAAATACTGCAACAAACATTTTTTACATTTAGCTTATTATATTATATCAATATCTCATTTTATTATATGCATATTATTAAGATGCTTTGTGAACTGTGGTACATATATTTGGAAATATGTTTTAGTATGGTCTCTGTAATATATGTGTAACAAGATTTTTAAATGATAAATTAATTCCCTACTACTAAAAGTGTAATTTGTTAAGTTCTGTATTTTTAAACTATTAATGTAAAAATCATCTTCTTTTTAATGAAGCATGTTTTAGATGACAAGTTTATCTAATACATGTATCTTTTCTGTCTGTAAAGACAACAATATTTTCTACACGACACAAGAATTTTATGTAGAACTTTTATCTACAAGGTACAGAATCCATTTTAAGTTCTGTTCTCATACCACCGTTCTTACGATTTCAAAGAACGATTTCAAAGGAAAAAAGAATATATCTATAAACATCAAACGTTTTATCTTGAAAATAAAGAAAAACATATTTCTGAACATGTCACCTTTCCCGCTGATATAAAAAAATATTATATTTCGAAGCATGTCACCCTTAATTTCAAAAGTGAAAAAAAAAAAAAAATATATTTTTAGACATGTTACTCTTTATCTCAACGGTAAAAAAAAAAAAACTATATATATATATATTTTCAAACATATAGCTTTCTATCTCAATACTGAAGAAAATGAAATATATCTTTAAGCATTTTACGTTTCATCTCAAAAGTGAAAATTTATTTTCATTTTCTATTCGCTTCTGTAGAAACTCTAAAAACAATTCTTACACAAACAAAAAAAAACATTTCTATAAGCAAAAGAAAGTACTACCTATCTACAAAGATATATTTACAAACAAGGATGCAATATACATGTGTTAAAATATATACTGTTCATATGGATGAATACATTTCCAACATCGTGCAGAAAAAAATACAACGAATTAAAATGGAATCAAGGAAAATGGAAAAAAATGTTCATTCCACATTGATTTATGTAACGGATGGGTCATCAAAATAACCCTAATAAAATTATAAGCCAAAAATGGTGTGCAAACTTCGAATATTAGCATTCTTAGACAAAAAATAATTTTATATACATACATATGTATTCATTGATTTTTTTTTTTTTTTTTTTTTTATAGTTTTCTTTTTAAAAGAGAGAAATCTGGAGGAAAGAAAAAGGAGAAAGTTCGACAATAAACTTTTATATTTCTTCTTAGAGAATCGTTCAGATATCCACATGAATGAGTAATTACATTTTTATCGAATGTATAGTTAAGAAATGTTATGTGTTACATCTGTGAATTTTTTTTTTGTTTGTTTTTTTTGTATATAATTAAGTGCTACACGTATGAGCATAATTCATTTTTTTTTTTTATGTGTCTATCAAACATATCCATCGGTGAGTCAACAGTAGACCTTAAAAAGATACGATATAAGATCTAGAATTCCTAAATTTTTAGTGAAGAGGAGAAAATACAAAGAAAAGAAACCTAAAATAAAAGAAATATTTATTACACATTACATAAGTGGTCTCTAGCGTAAGCATGTTATATAATGTTTGAATTTAAAGTGAAGGAGAGTAATGTATACATGTTTGTGGGTAATGTGCCTCTGTTTATTTTGTACTTTTCTTTACTGATATAGTTTTTAATTAGCAGAAAATATTCAAATATATTGAGATGAAATCACATTAGGATCTGACAAATTAACGTTTAGTAAAACCACTGTATATAACATTAGACAAAACTCAAAATCAGTTTGATAAACCAGAGCTTTAACAGAAACACAAAAATTGTATTATTTTATAGAGGTTTATATGAAAAATAATGGTTCATTATTGTTTTAAAATATTCTATAAAAAAGTACAAAAAAAGGATGCTTACATATATGTTAACTATTTTTCTATCTCCTCAAATTACATGAACGCAAATTTTCAAAAAAGTAGAAAGTGTAAGAAAAACAAAAAAAAAAAAAAATGAAAATATTCAGGACCAATCTGATAAACAAATACATCAAAAATGTGTATTTTATTTTTTTTAAATATACAAGTTTTCCTTTCAGATAAAGTATTCAACGATCTAAATAAAAAGGAAATCACAATTTTTTTTTGAAAAACACACATTTTAGAATTTACAAAAGGAAACTCATATCATATCTACTGTGTATTTCGTTCAAAAAAAATAAAAACTAAAAAATAAAAAATAAAAAAAATGCTCGCACATGTGGTTTAACTAAATAAAACACATAAATCATAACACAAGGAATGACACAATATGATGTCATAAGGATATCAAAATGCAAGAAAAGCAATGATAAGTATAAATAGATCTCAGGTACTCAATAAAATGATTTCATGTTCAAATAATGTTTCATACTGATCTGTGAGATCTTGAAATAGCTTTTGTAAAATATTATTTTCTTTTTTCTTTTTTCTTTTCCCTTTATTTTTCATGTATTCACATTCAAGAATTACAATCTTTCTTTTAATATTCTCCGTTTTATAATACACACCTTGTATAATTTTTATATAATTCTGCCTATCTAGGATAATCTGGAGCATCTGTCTTCCCTGTTTAATGAACTTGGAAATATCGTATAAAGTAGTTTTAATTGTAATGCACTTTGTGATAATTAAAAGATCATTTTGTTTTAAAGATGAAAGCATGTTAGCAAACAGTGTCATATGCTTTATAATTCCATCAACAAAACATCGAATTATTTGCAAATGCAAAATTTTAAATCCATAATATAATAATTTTTTTTGTTGCAATTTCTCAAATATAGAATTTGCTTCTAGCATCTTTTGGGGATTTCTATACGGTTCACAAAAATTCAAAAAATTTCGAAATGAATGTAAGAATGCCTTGTTCTGTTCATATGTTCGATTTAGTAAGTATATACATATTAAAAACAGCGCTCCTAAGTTATATATAAAAAAATTTATCACGTGTGGATAATATTCCTCAATTTCTTTTACACTTTCAATTAGTTGCTCCTGTTCATAAGTCGCCAATTTCAAAACAGTGCTCAGTTGTGTTTTGACAATTTTCACCTGCTGAGAGTAACGGTCCACATGTTTTACTATGTGTACTGATGTGGACACATTTATTTCGTTACAAACAGCAGTGTATATTATTTCCATTTCCATTATTTTTTTAATGAATTGGGGCACAGGTTCAATAAAATCTGTAAATTTTCGATCAGAATATGTTGTTACACATAAAATCCACTTCAAAATTTGGTACAGCATCCTAGTTCCGACGTCGGGTTTAAACACTAATAATCTTTTATTCGTTAAAAACGTGAAAGTATATTTAGGATTCGACTTCTTTAATTTGTAGATACGTTTTAGATAAAAATCTTTTTTTCTTAACACTTTTCGTTTCATGTTTTTTTTGTGTTCACTAATTTTTTCATCCCTAACAATGCTTAATATTAAAAAAGCTACGTTGAAAAAGGCCCGAGAATGAAAAAATAATTTAATCATGTTGCCATCTGGCGATGTATTATCAAACATATCACTATATTTCTTTATCCACATGTAGTGAAATGAAAAATTATTTGCATATTTATAAGCATCTTCATCTTCATCCTCTTTTTCCTTTTCAACTTTACTTATTTGGTACTCTAAACGGTTACATATCATTGATGCAGGGATATACTCCCACAACTGAAACCGCTGAAAAATGTCATTTAAAATGTCAACCACAGGCTTCCATTTCTGACTATTCGTTTTCAAATATAAAATATTCTCATCATAATTTGTATTTAAAGACATTATTGTTTTGTCATCTTTGTTATCTTCTTCTTCTTCATCTCCATCATTTTCAATTTCATCATCTCCATCATTTTCAATTTCATCATCTCCATCATTTTCAATTTCATCTTCTCCATCATTTTCAATTTCATCATCTCCATCATTTTCAATTTCATCATCTCCATCATTTTCAATTTCATCATCTCCATCATTTTCAATTTCATCTTCTCCATCATTTTCAATTTCATCATCTCCATCATTTTCAATTTCATCATCTCCATCATTTTCAATTTCATCTTCTCCATCATTTTCAATTTCATCTTTTACATCATTTTCAATTTCATTTTTTCCATCATTTTCACTTTCATCATTTTTCACATTTTTCGTTTTATCTGAAGCCATATCCGATGCCGGAAGCAAATTCCATAGTTCACTATCTATTGGGGATGAACATTCTCCTAAACTTTTTCGATTTTCTTCCAATAAAACTGGACTGGCATTAGCAAATTCATTTTCCTTGCATCTCTTTGTAAAAGAATTGTCTAAACCTAAATTGTTACATTCTTGAAAATATTCTAAACTATAAATGGGTTTTATATGTTCTTCATATCCTTCAGCTAAATTGGAAAAACCTAAATTACTGTTTTCAATCATACACGCATCATTAGTATTAAAAGAAGACACATCATACATATTTCCTAATGTACATAAATTATATGTGTCATTTATAGAAACATAGGGTGTTTGCATCGCATTCATTTCACTATTGATTGGTGGTATTACATTTTTAAAAGTATTCATATCTTCATTGCACACATTTAAACTGTAATCCCAAGTAAAATTATTCATAGAAGTCGGATTGAAACTGGTAGTGGGTCTATCAGTGGTATTAATAATGGTATAATGAGTAGAATTAATAATGGTATTATAAGTGGAATTAATAAAGGAATTAGGAGTGTAATTATTACTGGGATTAAAAGGGGAGTTAATAAAGGGATTAATAGTGGAATTAATAAAGGGATTAGAAGTGGAATTATTACTGGGGTTAAAAGTATAATTATAACTAGAATTAACAGTGGAATTATTACTGGGGTTAAAAGTATAATTATAACTAGAATTAACAGTGGAATTGTTACTGGGGTTAAAAGTATAATTATAACTAGAATTAACAGTGGAATTATTACTGGGGTTAAAAGTAGAATTGTAATTAGAATTAACAGTGGAATTAATAAAGGTATTAAGAGTGGAATTATTACTAGCATTAACAGTAGAATTAATAAAGGTATTAAGAGTGGAATTATTACAGGGATTAGGAGTGGAATTATTAGTGGAGTTAAAAGTGAAATTATAACTAGAATTAACAGTGGAATCAATAATGGAATTAAGAAGGGAATTATTATAAGAATTAGTATTGGAATTAATAATGGGAGTACGCATAGAATTTATTTTTGAGTTATACACAGTATTGATTGGGGGACAAGATATCATTACGTGATCAGAATTATCATTGAGCTTTGAAGATGATACACTTTGGAAGCAAAATATATCGTATAAGTCATCATTATTTGTCTGATAAGGCTTGCTGCCCTGATTAGAGCAATCGGTATTGGCTACAAAACAGAAAAAAAATAAAATAATGTAACACGTTTCTTATGTGAAATATATATGTTTACACAAAAGAAACGCATAAAAAATACAACATATTAAACCCATTAATTCTAAACATACTAAATCAAAAACACACAAAAACACTTTTATAATAATAAAGAAAGAAAAAAAAAAAAAAAAAAGAACAACAACAACAAAAAAAATAGATATTCATCAATAGTACATATATATACAAGATATTACTTTTTTCTGCTTCTTCCACAAGACAAATATTAGAGAGGACTGATCCCCAAATGAATAATGTATGTATCCTCATTTTAAATTATGTTAACATAAAGTCCTATATTTTAGCTAATCTATAAATAATACACCTGTTTTTCATAAGCAATAGATTTATTTTTTTTATTATTGTGACATTTCTGAATCCCTTAAACGAAGCCACAGAATCCTCCATTAAATCATTAATTTTCAAATATAACAAATAAAGTACAACTAAGTAAAAAAATAAAAAATGAAATATACGAATTCTGTATCTTTTTCTTCAAAAGAAAACGAAAAATAATAAACACAAATTGTACTATGGTATACTATAAGAAAAAAAGACATATGTTTGTTTTCCACTGAAATATCTTAATGCCATTCATTTGTTTTATAAAAATGTGGGAGTAAAAATAAAACAAAATATAATAAACGTCATTTTTTTTTATTAAAATGTGCATTTTATATGTCAAAATTATAACTGTTAAAAAAAAAGAAACTATGCTTCCACATTGAAATACTAGTTTGTCATATCCCATTATATCACTATAACAAACAATAAAAAATACTGGGTTCATGACATTATATTTTTAATTCATTAAATAAAATTCTAAACAAGCAAGCCGACCACTTACAAAATTATATTATATCGTATAAAGCATGTTGCCTCATTATCCTTAATATCCCCATTATCCCTCTTCTACAAATTTTATTATTCTAGCTTATTCCATTAAATAAAGAGTAACTCTAATGCTTCCTTTTGAAGTATAATCAGAAATGTTTTCATTCGAAGCTCCTTTGAAAAAATGAAAAGAAATTTTGTTGTAATTAAAATTTGTGCTCTACTAAAATTTATATCATTAGAAAATGGTGTTTATGAATTAGATGTGTCACTGTGAAATGACGTAAACACTCTTTTTTTCTTCATCTGCATGAAACAAATTATGAAATAAAAAGCCTGCATAATATATAATTCTTTATTTGCTATAAGAACTATACAAGGAATAAATAGTTAATCTGTAAAAACATGTAGAATAACACAAGTTTTGTTTCCAATAATTAAAAAAAAAAAAAAAACTGAAAAGGTTTATAAGAGTGTATGTCATAATGAAATGAACAAAAATAAAATAACTGTCACATGGTATCATAAAGTTACCCTTCAAAAAATCCTAAATACAGTTGACTTGGTTTTTATTAAATGAAGAATATGTATTTTTTAAACAGGAAGGAAAACTTAACAACAAAATAAAAAAAGTAAAGAAAAAGAAAAACATATACTGAATAATCACTCGATAATCATTGCAATACAATAAATGAAAATGTTAACTTTGGATTCAATTGGATGGGATCTAATATTAAAAAAAAAAAAAAAAAAACTAAATTAAGTTATATTGAATCACACTTCAATAGATCACACATAGTGGTTTATTAAAATACTTTTATTTTTCCACCTTTTGATATTTTATTTGTTTATACATTTTCTTCCACTTTCCTTTATTTGATCATACTTTAATTATTTATGTAATGTGAATTGATAAGTAGCATAAACAACACAACTTGTAAAGTATCTCTACTTGTCATGAGATCATTGACGTCATTGTGTTCATTCCTATTATGTAAGTGTACATTACAAATCCATATGTTAGCAACAATTTTTGAACAGAATACGAGACTGTTAACCTGTTTTTGTTTGTTTTCATCGTACATAATAAATTTCGAACATATTCCATTACTCCTATATATTTCTGTCATAATTATTGGGTGTAAAACAAAATATTTTTGATTCTGTTTTTGATTATATTTTATTAAATGACTTTCTTCAGAGAACATTACGTTTTGTCAGTTCCTTTAATTTTGTTTCCTTTTCACATGCTATTTTGTTTTTGGTACTTAACTAATTGATCTCTTCTTGACTAGCCGTAAAAATTACTTACTAAAATATTTTTAATTAATACAAAAGTAACTGTTAAACACAACAAAGAAGGTTCTCTAAAACAAATATGATAACTAACATATAAAAGTTCTAAATAACATCAGTTCACTTTGTTTTATCAAATACAAGTTCTTTCAAACACGAATCCTTCCACATATTAAAATCAAAATGAAAGATTTGCATGAATCTTAGTTTTTTTTTTTTTTTTTCTTTTTAATTTATAGGACAATTCTAAAAAAAAAAGAAAAAAGAAAAACAAAAAGGACGCTTTGAAAAAAAGATACAAAAAAAATTCCTTATTATAAATTCAAAAGAAAATTTGATACAAATTAGTTTTAGAATTTTTTCTCAAAAATCTATATAACAAAAGTATTGGTTCTATAAATAAAAATTTTTTAATTTCTAAGAATTACATGCAAATGTATTTCAGTAAACACATAATCAGTCTTTATTTTCTGAATCGGAAAATACATTCTAAAACCAATTAAAAAAAAAAAAACTTAAAACAAGCTCAAGATTTTTTTTATTACGTAAATAAATGATCCATATGACTGTCATTTGAATTGTTAAAGATTCATTTCTTTTCGAACAAAGCTAACTCGTATAATTTTAACAGCTTTATTTTTTATAAGAAGATTTTTTTTTTTTTTTATCTTGTCATATTTTAACCTCTTGAAACATTTTCTAAAAATATCTACATAGTCATAATGAATTTTTGTATTTATATCTTGTACATATATGAAGAGCTTTATTATTTTGAATAGTCTTCGAGGTTTTTAAAATACGAAGGAGAAAAACAGAAAGTTTGAAAAAACAAAAATTTTGTATGAATATAAAATGAAAATTCCTATCTATAGGACGAAAAAGATATTCATCTTATCAAATGTTTTTCTTAATTGTGTATTAGAAACATTATTTTCACATAAAAATGTCATGTAAATAAGACAAACAAGAAACAATAAAAAAAAAAAGAAAAAAGCTTTCAGTTTTCATAAACAGTTTTCATAAGTAGTTCTAATGACACTTTTGATGACTTTAGAAAATTTCTTTATTGAAGATACGTCGAAAACTTGGATTCATATGAATTAACCAAAACGTTCCATATATATATATATATATATATGTATATAATTAGTTTATTTGATAATTTTATGTTTTCGACTTATACAGTCTAATATAAAAATTCTCCTCATCCCCTTTTCCATTCATATTAGTGAGTGTTTTTAACCTTTTTCTTAATCTTTTCATTCAATTCTATTATTCATTTAAAACGTTTTCAATATATCTATATGTATTTTTTACACTTAAAAAACAAAATATAATAAACAATATACATATATATACATATATGTATGTATAGTTCCTAACATAACCCTTATTTGAAATATCACTTAATTGAACGATTTTATAAAACAATGAAACATTTATTTTTTTCTTTTTTTTTAGCAAAATTATATTTTGTAATCCTTTCTAAAAAAATTCAGTTTCATTTATTATAAATTAATGGTATTATAATATGAATTATCTGTAACTGTACATATAAAAACAAAAAAAGTATCAATATTCTTTTATTATTATCATCAACAAAGACCTTTATCATTATAATCAAATATATAGAGAAGAAAAAATGAAGC
>LSRZ01000083.1:1604-37327 GCA_001625125.1 Haemoproteus tartakovskyi | reverse complement strand
GTTTTCTTCACAAATAGAAAAACAAATAGATTATCAAAATAAAGGACATATAGAACAACAAAAAAAACAACAAAATAATATACAATCTCTTAAGAATAATTGTCGGCTTATTCTGTTAAATCGGTTAAATGAAATTGGAAAAGAAAATGTTTTAGATTCAGTTACTGTTTTTAAATGGTTAAATATTAATGATATATCTATATTTAGACATATATGTCAAATATTTTATAAAAATATTTTGACATTTGAGATTAAAAATATGGTTCGATTTTTAAGAAGATGTCATACTTTAAAATTCGAAAATGAAAAAATAAACAAACAAACATACAAAAACAAAAACAAAAACAAAAACAAACAACTAAAAATAGAAGATAAAGATATTAAAGAAAATGAAGAGGAAGAAGAACAACAAGATGAAGAAAAAATGGAATTGTTTTTAATTCAAAGTAGAAACAAAAATAATAATCCAAGTATTATTCTTAGTCAGAATATAAATACAAATCAGAATATAAATACAAATCAGAATATAAATACAAATCAGAATATAAATACAAATCAGAATATAAATACAAGTCAGAATAAAATGGATAGAGAGAATAATCTAGAAGAAAAGTTAAAAAAAGGAATAGAAGTAAATATTAACAATAAATGGATAAGTACGAATATGGGATCAGAAAATGGTATTAAAGAAACGGAAGGAAATAAAGAAGGTAGAGAAGGAATTGGAGAAACTAAAGAAGATAGAGAAGGAATTGAAGAAACTAAAGAAAGTAGAGAAAGAACTGGAGAAACTAAAGAAATTAAAGAAACTAACGAAATTAAAGAAACTAACGAAATTAAAGAAACTAACGAAATTAAAGAAACTAACGAAATTAAAGAAACTAACGAAATTAAAGAAACTAAAGAAGGTATAGAAGGAACCAATATATTGATGAGTTTTTTAAATGAACAATTATTTAGAATGTCTATACATGAAATATATACAATAACTTATACACTTTATGTATTTATAGAAAATATGAAACAATTTACAAATCTTTCAAATTTAAAAAATAATATGAATATTATGTTTTCTAAAGTTGTTACCTATATAGAAAATTTTGCAAATAAAGAATTTATAATTCCATTAGAAAAACAATCAACAGATATTAATACATCTACAAATAATCTATCCATAAATAATATATCTACAAATAATCCAAATATACGAGAAAAATTTATAAAAGGTACTTTGAATTTGCAAACAGATAGTCAAGAAAAAAAAAATAAAAAAGTTGAAGAAAAAGATTCAATCGATATAAATATGAATAAAGATTTTATTTTTATTTCTGCAGATAATATATATGTAAATAAAAATAATGAAATAATGAATACTGACATAAACAATACAAAAGGAAACAATTCTTCGGATACTAACATAAAACTGATATGTGATATTTTATTAAATATTAGTCATTTTAATATTAGTAATAATCACAAAAAAATAAAAAATGTTTATGAATGTATAAATAAAATTATAAATAAAAAAAAAATCAATATGGAAATGAATAACTTACTAAATATATTAATGGTACTTTCGAATCTCTATTCAAAAACTAATGATAATTATATTTTTCATACTTTTAAAAAAGTAATAGAAATTATGGAAAACAAAAAAAACGAACTTAATGGACACCATTTTAATAAAATGGCCATGACATTATCTCCTTTATTAAATGAACAAAATAAATTGATAAATAAATTTTCCAAATTTTTTCTTTTCTATATTCAAAATAATCTAGTCCCCTTAAGATCTTGCATTCTTTTATTACAAAATTGTACCAAAAACTTAAAAATACAATTAAATGAATCATTAATTACACTTTTATTGGCAATTATAAATAAAATGTACTTATATCTTATTGATGTCGAATTACACATAAAAGAAAATTATGAACAAGAAATTTTTTATTCATTGATAGAAGGAGAAGGTGCAGAAGTATTTAAACATTTTTTAGTGTTACATTCCATTAATGAAAATATTTTAATATGTGTTATAACAACACTCTCTCTTATTTTACAAAATGCTCAATTTGGAAGTGAAACAAAAAAAAACAGCTTCTGTACTTATACAAGCAATTGTTAACTATATGCCCAAAAAATATTTTGAAAAATTCCCATTAAAATATATTCATTCCGAACTTTTAGAATTGTTATCTTTACAACACGAAGAAATAAAACAAATTCTTCTAAATAAAAAAAATACATAATAATATTACGAATATTATTAATACATTTTTATTAATACAATATTATTAATACAATATTAGTAATATTGATAAAAATGTTTTTTTTTTTAAAAACAAAAATTTCTTTCATTAAAAAAAAAAAATCGAAATGTTTCATTTTCTATTAATTCACATTCTATTAATATAATATATATTTGATAATGTTATATGTCTCTATAAATAAACACTTTTATTTTTATTTTTTATAATTTTTAACAGGTGTTTCATAATTTTGTCAATAACAGTATATCTTTTTATTTGTTTATTTTTTTTTTATTTATTTATTTATTTATTTATTTATTTTATATCTTTTGTTAATTTTTGTTTTCGATAAATATAATTTTTTTATATATTTCTTTACTTCTCATTTAAACATTAAATGGGTTTAAATAAACATATAGTAAATTTAAAGTAGATATACAATCAACTTTTACTACAGTCATTTGAGAACCAACAATGTTAACGTAAATTATATTTATAAAAAAAAAAAAAAAATAAAAAATTCTTTTCAACAAAATAACAAACTGACGAAATGATCAATTGCACAATTGACCAACTAACGAAATAATGAAATAAAGAAATAATGAAATAAAGAAATAACAAACTTAATTAAGTATTATTTTCAGTTCTCCCTTTTGCGAAATCTAAGAAATATACAACTGTGATGATACCCAAATGACTGACTTTTTATTTGTTCACAAGAAAATGAATTGCATTTGTATTGTTGCGATCGATGTCGTGAAATAATTATTCATGCATTTACTTAAATCTCAATAAAGTAAAAAAAAAAAAAAAAAAAAAAAGAAAAAAAAGAAAAAGAGAAAAAAAAAAAAATAAATAATATTAATGATAGGCTGCAAAAAAAATAAGAACGCAATATATTATATTTATTATATATATATATAGAGCGAGAGAGAGATATATAGATATATATACATATATATATATAACATATTTTTATTAAATGAAAATGCTAGATTAAATCCAAACTCCCTATGTTCCTCAAAAATATTTTATGTTATGCAAAACAAATTATTTCAGAAAATATAGAGTGGAAACATTTATAAAAAAATCCAAAAGAGAAACAAATATAATAATACAGTATAAAATAAAAGAAAAAAAAAAATAAATAAATAAATAAACATAAAAAAAAAAAAAAAAAAATCCACATAAAATAAATAATCGTCGAATAGAGAATCTGATTTGTAAAAACAGAAAACATTAAGGCATATGAAATTAAAAAAAATGACCTTATTTTTATATCTGTAGTTTACTTATTCAAGAAAAATTAAATTGGAAATGTGACATAAGGAAAAAATATAATTTGTAAATTTAGTTTTCATTTTACACATATAAACATATAAGATTACATCAAAATCAAATATTACAATGAAATATAACATTAATGTTATTTTGATTTTGTTTGATTTTGTTTAATTTTGTTTGTTTTTGTTTGATTTCTTTTCTTTTCATTTGATTTCGTTTGATTTTGTTTGATTATGCTTGATATCTTTTGTTTTCGTTTAATTTCGTTTGATTTCTCTTATTTCATATTATTATTTTTATTATTACTATTATTATAATTACTATTATTATAATTACTATTATTATAATTACTATTATTATTATTATTATTATTATTATTACTATTTATTTATTTTATTTTTTTTTTAATTGTAGGATATTATTTGTAGTAGCAATATGGATGACAAACTTCCAAGTGAAAAAAAGAGAAGTTTCCCAGAGGTGAGCAACACTTCCGATTTGAAACAGCACAAGACAGTTGAACAATCATCATCACCATCAGAGGCTCCCTTTTTTTTTTCAACTCAAAGCAAACCACTATCGGAATCTCCATTTCAATATGAGTCTCAATATATATCAAAATTTGAGTTGAAAAATCAGCAACAACAAAATTATTTACATGACAAGAAAAAATCAAACATGATGGATTATCGGCACAATCGCAAAACAGGGAATTTGTCACCAGGAAGGTTGCACACACATTCTTTAAATAATATAAAACCGTTACCACATTCTCCGTCTACATATTCTAAAGAAGAATATCGAAATGTGGAAAATGTGAGTGAAATGAAGAACTATGTAATCAGTTCTTTAAATGTTTATAAAAATACTTTCAGAAGAAATTCAGATGAACATAAAAACAAATATCCAAAATTTAACAATTTCAAAAGTGCTCATTCCCAAATTGCCGGTTACAGCCCCTCTAAAAATTATAACAGCTCTAACAATTATAATAGATATAATCATTACATGAATAA
Source organism: Haemoproteus tartakovskyi (assembly GCA_001625125.1). NCBI lineage: Eukaryota > Apicomplexa > Aconoidasida > Haemosporida > Haemoproteidae > Haemoproteus > Haemoproteus tartakovskyi. The sequence goes on along the minus strand of LSRZ01000083.1, from coordinate 32,778 downwards.
TAGGAAACAATTCCATTCGAATAAAAGAGGTGGCAGATATTTTTCTTTTCACCAAACAGATAGTATTATGCTCATACAAGAAGCATTAGAAGATCCATGGAAACATTTATACGAGAATTATCCAAAAATGAAATTTACATAATTCTCTTTATTTATTTACTTATTAATATATGTCGTTTGTTATTTTATATGTGAAACATAGGATGGACACAATAAGATATATGGATGAGCACATCCATGATTTGTTGTATCTTCTCATTTGAAACTTTTCTTTTTATTTCATTTCAATTTTTATGGTAAATCGATTTGAAAGATTCGAGAATAAATTTCCTATGAGCCATTTAGCCGAATGATGCAGTTTCTTTTTATCATAGCCATTTAGTTCTTTTCAGCAATGTAGTTTGTTTTTATTCCCATTTTCCAGGCTAGGCTAGTATTTAACTATCTAGTCGTTAGTAACACATTTGATGAATTCGATATCCATTTATAATGCAATTCATCTTGTGACATTAAAGAGAACCGAAACATAACCCAAGTGTGCATTTTCTTATTTTTCTATTTTCTTATTTTCTTATTTTTCTATTTTCTTATTTTCTTATTTTCTTATTTTCTTATTTTTCTATTTTCCTATTTTTCTATTTTCTTATTTTCTTATTTTTTTATTTTCCTATTTTTCTGTTTTCTTATTTTTCTATTTTTATATTTTTATATTTTCATATTTTTCTAGGTACTTGCTTATTTGATTTCTTGTTTATGTGTGTGTTTGCTTATTTTTTTATTGACTGGATGGTTGTTCTGAAATTCACCTACACAAAATAAAAACCTCCAGTACCTTAAAAGTAAAGTTTTATGCTTTGTTAATATTTTTTAAAATGATAAAGATTTATTTAGTTATACTGAAAAGAGAGCAAATTAAAAAAAAAGAAAAAAAAAAAAGTGTAAAGTAAAAAGTAAAAAAAATATAAAATAAAACATCTGGAATTAAAAAAAAAAAGAATTAAAAATGGAAGATAAAAAATTTTGAGTTAAAAAGTAAAAAATATGGAATAAACAATTTGGAATAAAAAAGACATTCAAAAAAGAAAACATAAAATAACTATAAAGGATTCAAAAGGAGAAAATTATATGCAGTATGGATAGGAATAAAATAAAATGAGAATATCATATTATATTGGAGAATAATATTGTTTTATACGACAACCATATATGCATCGACTTTTTTTAAATCACATTATTGGAAAAAGGGACATATTTAAGAATAATATAAAAACATATGGTTCATCATGTGTTAGAAATAAATAAATATATATATATATATGTAAGTACTTATGTATATATAGTTAAATATATCCTTATTTTGATTTTTATACAAAATTATAATTTATTTATCGAATAATATGGAAAGAAATATTATATCACCAATATCATAATTTAATGACAATAATGTTTTTCCATCTTCTTTATAATTTATTTTCGAACTGTGTATTTTTGACAAAAATTTTAATTTTTGGGTACTATTAGACATAACCTTAAATATCCATGATGCATTCCTTTTTCTACTTTCTTCATAAAAATCTTTTACTAATGTGACGATTTCTCTCATTGATATATCGAGCCAAGCATATATTTGTAATTCATTCCCATTATAACTGCTCATTCCACCGGTAAGAAGTAATTCATCTTCTGTGTATTCTTCATCTAATTTATAAAATAGGCGCAATAAAAACGGACAACATCTTTGTCTATCTATAACTCCCGTAGTTGCCAAATCGTGTTTATTTATATAGCTACTATTCCTCTTCCCATAACTGTTGTAATTGTAATTGTTGAAATTACCGTAACTGCTATAATTATGAAACGTATGATACATTTTCTTGTTTTGCATATCCCATTGATCCCCATCTCGGAATGCTCCGTATTTTGTATTACTATGAATTTTATCTAAATGTGATGAATATCTTTTTTTGTTATCATATGGTTGCAAATGATATCCTTTTCCTTCTCTACCTTCTCTACCTCCTTTATCTTCCCTACCTAATTTATATCTACTTAATGAAGACGACGTCCTTTTATATGAGTAGTCCCTGCTCCTTTTATGTTCTCTGTGTTTCCCACTCTTTCTTCTGCTTCCATGTTTTCTTTTATTTTCACGTCGGTTGCTTTCTACTTCTCTTTTTATGCTTGATGACCGTTTTCTTTTTTCTCTACTTCTTCCGTAAATCCTTTTTTCTCCTTTCGAATAAAATGAATCATGATCATCGGATTCGGTTTTACTTTCCGACGTTTCATGTTTTGAAATATAAGAATCGTATGATGAACTGTAGCTTCCTGATATACTTCTACTTCTGCTTCTACCTTTCTCTCTTACTTTGTTTCTACCGTTATGTCTCCTTCTTGTCTTTTCTTTTCCCCGGCATTTATGCCCACGTTTTTCTTTATTATTATTGCTTTTACTCCGTTCTCTTTCTTTGTATCTATCTCGTTGCCTAATTTCCCCTTTCTCCGTTTTTTCGTTTCTCTCTTTGCCCTTTCGTGAGTCTTTATAATTATTTCTCGATTCTTCTTTCCAATCAGAAGATTCTCTTCCTCTTTCAGTATGACCATATTTGTCTTTGTTTTTTTCTTTGTCTTTATCTCTTTCTTTTTCTTTTTTCTTATCGAGTTCTTTTAATTTTCTCATTTCACTCTCTTTTGTTGCATGTTGAGAAAAATGCATGTTGTCTTCCGTTCTTCCTTTATGTTTTCTTTTTTCTACTTCTCGCTCTCTTGATTCCTTTCTGTATCTGCGACTGACACCCTTCTTCGTATTTATGCTGTTGGTTGATTCGTCACTAGAACTATTTGACACAGTATATTTGTTTTTCCTTGTATTACTGCCTCTACTGGAACTTAAACTTTTGTCGACACTTCTCTCATTGTGTTTCTTAATTAGTTTCTCTCTTTCCTTCTCTTTTTCTTTCTCTTTCTCTTTCTCTTTCTCTTTCGATTTACTTTTTTTGTTTTCGTTTTCTTCGAAACTTTCCAATTTGTTATTAACACTTGTACTACACAAATTATTTCCGTCCGAGTTAACGGTTTCTTTAGTTTCCTGTTTCTGCTGGTTTGTTTCGATCGTTTCCTCCTTTTCAGGATATGAAGTATTGTTGTTTTTCTTTAACATGTCAAAATCGTTCGTTTCTTTTTTTTCTTTTTAGAATCTACTTCATTAATACCATTGACGTTGGAGTTTTTGTTACCATTGTCATTTCTGTAATTTTTTTCTTCACCTCCTTCTTCCGCTGTTTTTTCCTCTTGCTCTTTTTCTTTCTTATTGTCACTATTTTTCATTGTGTTATTTGTTTCAGCATTCTTATCTTTACTCTCCTCAAAATTCATTCTGCTTGAAAAAACGAAAGGCAAAAAAAAAAAAAGATAAGAAACAAACAAAAGCTAACAAAAGCTAACAAAAGAAAAGAAAAGAAAACCAAACAAAACAAAAGTTAAAAGATAAAAGATAAAAAAAAGAAGGGAACAACTAAAACAAAAATGAGCGAGACAAATAAAGGAATCAAAAAAATGGACTACAATAAAGTTTAAAGGATCTGATAGTGATAGTGATACATAATATAAAGATGTATATCACCAATTTATCCTTTCATAATTTTGTAAAATAAAAAATAATTTGGTAGCTTAATGCAATTCATTCCGAAGTACCCATAAGTAAAATTAATTTAATTAATAATGCATGTGCACATTTTAAAAAAGAAAAGAAAAAATACTAGCAGAGATACTAACAGAACAGAGAAAACTAGCAGAAAAACAAAAAGACATACAAATACAGAAATAAGGACACAAACACAGAAACAAAACAACTTGATCCTTTTTTCCTTTATTTTGTAAAAAATATAACAGCAGCTAAATATAATTACTATTGTTGGAAAGGAAAAAAAAAAGAAGAAAAAAAAAAACGATGAAATAAATTACTATTAAAAAAGATGTTTTGCCTATTAAAAATTTCATAACTTTATTAAAACGAAAAAATGTTCAAAATCCGTTTTATTCTTATGTTTCAATTTATAGTTACAAAATGTTTCTTTTTCGAAATGTAGAAAATCAAAATCGAAATTATGGAAGGTTGCTTTTAAAGGATATGTTATTGTTTTTTGGCCAAATGAAACGTACACGGAAAAAGAAACCATGTTCTATTCATTACGATGTTGAGTTTAGTATAATACCCTAGAGAACTTAGCACAACTCCCATTTTGTAAAATATATCATGAAATTTTGTTCACAAAAGAAATCCTATTCGTAACATATATTTAAAGATATATCTATGTATGAATGTTGATATCCGTATATATTATGTAGATATATGTATGAAAAAATGAGTCTACATTAAATGTAATAGTTCGGTTACTATAAATGATTAATGTAGTTTTTTTCTTTTTCTTTTTTAACTTCGTTTTACAATAACAATGTTTAATGATTGGATATGACAGGCTATTTGAAATTAATGTTTCAATAGAATAGCAAATGAAGCTAAAATGTCGTTGTAAGGAAATGTAACAAAAAAGAAAAAAAAAAAGCCCAAATAATAATATAAATGAATTGAATGTACGAACTGATCAAATCATGTACAACTGTTAATTTTAATTGTCACTTGAAAATATAATGTTATGAATTTTATATTGAAAATTATAATGGAATAGAACAATACACAAAGTATGAGTTGTGTCCATTTTCATTTTTTGCGTTCGTTATGTCGTTGTATTATGTTTTTCTTATTTTCAAGAGGAGAAAAAAGTTCCTTTCTTTATTTTTCTGTCTTACTGTTGCTATCTCTTTCTATCTTTTCTTCAATTGTTTTGCTTCTTTTTTTTATAAAGACAATATTAATAACAAAACAGAATAAAGTTGACACTTTTCTTATCAAACCGAACATTCCTACTAATCAAATAGGGTATAAAAGGAATATCATATAAAAGAAATATCATATAAAAGAAAGTAAAGAAATACAAACATGTGAATAATATTTAAAATTGATATCACTTATTTTGTTATTATAATATCACTTATATTGTTATTATAATATCACTTATGTTTTTATTATCATTTATTGTAATTATCAATTATAGTTTGTTGAAAATTGAAAACATTTTGTTACTGATCACTCTATTTCTATTATTGTCATCCATTAAAAACATATTAAATATTATATGTTAAATGGAAAATGAAAAATACTAAAGAATAAACAAATATAATTTAAAAAGAATCTGATAAATATACATATGATACATATGGCAGATTTTGTTTATAATTAGAAAAAGATATTTTCATTTTAAACTTTTCATTTTAATCATTTAATAATAATATAAAATAAAATATAAAATAAAATGAAAAATACTATCATATTTATTTAACTTATTTAATTAATGATTTTCTATAGAAAATATTATTATGGATTAACTGTTTTTTTTTTTTGTTTTATTTCATTTTGTTCTGTTTTTTCTTTTTTTTTTTTATGTCAATAAATAAAAAAAATATAAAACAAAAGTGTAATGATTTTTAAACAAATTCTTTGGTTTTTTTTTTAATTTTGTCTTTGGTTTTGTTTGGGTTCTGTTTTTGTTTTAGTATAATTAAAAAAAGTATCTTATATACCTATTGTTTCTCTTAACTCTAAAAAGAAGAACAGGTACCATTTTAATTTCAAAACATTTAACCTCTCTCTTTCAAGAAAAATAAACGTCCAAAGATATATATATATATATAAATTTATTTATATAAGTAATATATATATTACATATATAAATACAGATGGTGGGAAATATATTAAATAAAAAAAAAATAATTAAGAACAAAAAAATAAGTAGGAAATGAAAGAAAAACTACCTTTTCTTTTTTATCATCATATTATATTCGTGTTTCCTTAAAAAATAATTTAGTTATATTTTTACCACGTTTCTTTGTACCTATAAAGAAAAATCTTGTTTCTTCCTTACATTCTACATTTTATTATCAATACATTTTTGTTTGTTTCATTTCTTTTGAGAAAAAAATTCATACAAATAAATGTGTGTTAAAGTACAAAAAACTAGTACTGATCATATAATAACTTGTGATGTTATTTTATAATAGGACGTACATATGAATTATAATAAAAATAATGAATAATTGGAATAATAAAATAAACTAGAAGGCTTCGTATTTTTTAATATTATAAAGTATTTTCGATTCAAAAAACTTGAATTATTTGCGACAATATATGGAAATAATATGTATAGTGTTTTTAAATTCGACAGAATCATAAAAAAAAAAACTATTACACTTTTTTCTTTTTTCTTTTCCTTATTTCATTCTTTCTTCTATATACTCATTTTTTATTTATTTTTGCTTCTCTCATTTTAAAAGAAAAAGAAAGTAGAGCCGTTATCTCAAATGTTATGTAAGCTAGACATATAACTAACAAGTGCATATTATATATAGTCTTAATTAAGTTTTTTTTTTTTTTTTTTTATTTTAATAGTTGTAAAAAAAAAAAAAAAACAGTACAAATAGTTATAACAATATATATATATAAACATTATAAATAAAATATGTAAATGAATGTGTAGCCAAAATGATAAAGGTATTTGAAGTGATTCTTGAGTCAGCTAAAAAATTGATTCTCTGAAAAAAATGAAGAAAATTAAATATCTGACTGTCATCGATTCAAAGTACCAGTAATTTCCATATTCATGTATTTGAAAAACGAATAAGACATTTACATATATATATAAGTAAATAAATATATATTTTCGCTACATAGCTGCATTTCCAAAATTAGCTACATCGATTTATATTTTATTTATATTTGTTGGGTGAATTAATAGATATAATATTAATTATTTACGTTCTCTATATATAATATATATATATTATATTTTTTTTTTTTTAAGGCAAAAATATTCATGCATTTATCAAAGACAAAATAGCCAAAGCAAAATAAATGTATGTTAAAGCAAATTACTCGGGCATTTATTTTAAATTGTGCTAGACAGATGAGGTATCCGAAGTTTCCGAAATTGTATTTTGGTGTTTAATTTATTATTTTTCTTTTTCTTTGTTTTTTTATTTAACTCGTTTTTGATTTTTTTTTTTTTTTTTGTGGTTCATATCATATCTCCATAATTTAATCAACAAGTAATAAATGTACTACTTACATATACTTTATATATTTATGTATGTATATCATGTGTATATATATAAATATATGAAAGTATACACAAAAACTTCTTTATGTTCCATTTCATGTTATCATCAGAAAATAATCACAAAAGGATGAGTTTCAGCTTCAGGATATGTGTATGTGTTATATATATGTGTATATGTATGTATATATACGAATAAATATATATATACATATATATATATGTATGAGAACATAAATAAATAAAGTTCCTTATATATGTACATCTTTTCTTATAATGCTTACAGTTTAAAAGACCAATATAGAAGAAGATATAATTTCTCTTCATATATTTCGAAATAGCAATATTCACATACGAATATATATATATATATATAAATAAATATATATGTAAATACAAATATACACATATAAATTCTTATATACATATATGCAAATAATTAAACATAAATTATATATATTATATATATAAATACATATGCATATACATGTACAAACTGCATTTATCGTATTAGAACCTAAATTTTTCTTTTTCCTTTCTTCTCTTTATCTTTTCCATTCTCGTTGAATATGTTTGCTTAAGAAACAATTACAGGTGACCTATAAAATATATATATATATATATATGATTTCCGCTTACAAGAGACTGACAGATGAATATATATTCTTGTGTTTCAGACGTTTCAGTTTACAATACCTTTACTAAATGGTACCTACCTTATTGTTATTTTTCATCATCACGTTAATCAAAGAAAACCGTTTTTTTTTCTTTTTTTTTTACTTTCTTCTACTTCATTCGTAGATCTACATAAGTGATTTCAGTATGTTATTTTATTAGTAATTTCCTTTTATTAAAATGAAATGTCGACATACTGAACAAATGAAATGGCTTAGAGAGTATGGTTTGTTTTTCAGAAAGCTGACAGATAGACTTTCTACTATATTACTACACTCTTCCGCCTTTATATGTTTCCTAATTTATTTTAGTTTCATTTAGAGAAGGTTTGTTTCATTGCAGGCACACAGTACCGAACCATAATTTCCCATTGCAAATATAAGAAATACATCTGGTATACATAGATAGATAGATAGATATAGGACTTGGATATATACATTGACAGTGTATTTTGTAAATGAAAGTGATACAACAAACAAGCAAAGAGAAAAAGAAGAAAATAGAAACATTACTACTGCTACTTATACTGCGACAACTGTGTGCCTCCTTTTTTAATTCTATATCATTTGAGTGCACTTCGACAACTATTATAAATATAAAAGATAAAGAAAAGAGAAGTAACATATCTAGTCACTGTAAACTGTGCTATACAACAAAACAAACAACATAACATCATCACATAATAATAATATAGAACTAGAAAATAATTCAGAACCAGAAAATAATTCACAATTACAAAATAATTCATAATTACAAAATAATTCACAATTACAAAATAATTCACAACTGCAAAATAATTCACAACTACAAAATAATTCACAACTACAAAATAATTCACAATTAGAAAATAATTCACACCTACAAAATAATTGACAATAACAAAATAATTGATAATCACAAAATAATTGACAATAACAAAATAATTAATAATCACAAAATAATTGATAATCACAAAATAATTGATAATCACAAAATAATTAAAAGAATAATTCTTATAGGAATTGACCCGTACTATCTACTATCGTTGCAGACCCTAATAAGTGTATATATATATCAACATTTCAAATTCAAACAATAACACGACATCGATAAGATAAATATGATGTGTACTAACGGAAGCACTGCTGATAGCAATGCGGAACTGCATAATGCAGGGAGAATTGTGAACACTGCATTTATTTTTGGATTAGGGGAATGTGGACAATTACCAAGGCACATGTGTTCTAATGTGGATTACATTCAAGAAGAGCCTGCGGCAATTGATATACTTCCAAATAATGTAGACGAAGTAGTATGTGGTTCTATGCATACAATTGTAAAAACGAAAGATGATAAATTGTTCTCATTTGGATGTAATGATATGGGTGTTTTAGGAAGAGTAACAAAAGATTCTGGTAATCCGAAAGAAGCAGAAGATTTTCCAAATATTATTAATTTTGATTTCCCAGATAAAATTAAAAAAATTACATGTGGTGATAATCATACTGCTGTTTTATTACAAAATGGAAAAGTGTATATAACGGGAGGATTTCGAGATAATGGGGGGGTTTTAGGTATACCCTCCTTTAAAAAAGAAAACGAAATTATATCCAATACATTTCATTTTCTGGAAGTAAAGTTTTCTTTTTCTATGACACCGACGTCTGCTTCGTCGGAAACTTCGATTTCTCCCATAAATAAAGATATCAGTGTTTTACAAAATGGAGACATAGCAGCCGAAAATTCTGGAACTTCAGATCTCAAAAATGAATTGGTGAATATAACAGATATTGCTTCTGGAGAGGACCATCTGATTTGTGTTGACGCAAGTAGAGAATATATATACACCATTGGAAATAGTGATTCATGTCAGGTTCTTAATAAATTCTACGATAGTGAAGAATCGGAAACATATAGATATAAATATCTTTTTCCCAAATGTTATCATTATAATAAAGATTTATCTTTTGAAACAAAAATTGAAAAAATATTTTGTGGAGGGAATAATACTTTTGTTCAAGTGCATTCAAAAGAGGTTTATGCAATTGGCAGAAATGCATATGGTTCTTGTGGGGTTTCATCCAACGAAAACGTTATTAAAAAATTTCAAAAAATACCAATCTTATCAAATAAAGAAATTAAACAATTATGTGGTGGACAAACTTTTACTGTTTGCTTATTGGCAAACAACGATTTATATATTTGGGGAAACAGAGAAATGTTGATGGGGGAACTAGAAGAGGATGCTTATGAGCCTATCCAATTAAATTTTTTTAAAGATAAAAATATTCAAATAAAGAATGTCAGTTGTGGCACCGATCATTGTTTAGTATTAGCAGAAGATGGAAAATTATATGCTTGGGGTTATGGAGGAAATTGTTTTAATTTGCAAAAAGCAGTTGGAGCTCTAGAAAGTAAAATGCCCATGGAAATAAAGTACTTAGAATATTTTAAAGATATTGTGGAAAATCCGAAAGTGGATGCTCAGCATTTCTTAAGTTCTATCAAAATACAATCCCTTTCGGGGGGATCTGCTCATTGTACGTTTATTTTATCCCACTTGGATGAAAGGCATCAGCTTCTTAAGAGGTCGAGAGAAGCTGCAGAATTGGAAAATGACACAGCCACACTGGAATCCATACAAAAGAAAAATGCGTATGGAAATGAAGAAGCAGAAGCAGACGATGAAGCAGTATTAGGAAAGAGAGCAAAATTCGAAACCGACGATTCATATGATCAGGTGAAACAGGATTTTGAAGTCGAAGATCTTACGAAAGAAGAGGAATTTTCAGAAGTTCTGTCAGATCATAAGAAAATAACCACTTCCAGTGAAATGGTGGCACAATCTGCAGAAGACAAAGAAAGAGAAGAAAAAGTATTCTCAGAAAATGAAAAAGAAATGTTTAATGGTACTGGTGTTGATGTTGTAAAAGGTGTAGTAGAAGAAGAAGATGTTAGCAGAGGATCTGCAACTGAAGATCAAATAAGAGCAGAATCTGTTACTAGTATTCCTGTAGTGAAAGACTCCGAATCAGAAGCTTTGAAAATTGAGGAATTGCAAGGAGAAGGAGAAGGAGAAGAAGAAGAAAGAAGTGCAGTAGAAGAAGCGTATCTAAAATCTGAAGAAGAATTAGGAACGGATGTAGACGCAGCTACGGAAGAAAAGGGAGAACTTTTCCATTCTGCTTATTCCGAAGTAGAGCAGAAGTCTCCTACCGTACCAAAAGAAAACTATTTGAGTACAGAAAAAGATAGACAAAAGGAAGAAGAAGGGCTTATGTCCGATTTCTCGAAAAGAGAAGAGGAACAACAGGGTAAGGAAGGAGAAGGATTAGGAGTAGGAGAAATAGAAGGAGAAATTAAAGGAGAAAGTGTAAAAAGAACAAAAAGTGCCAGAAGCAAACCAGTTGTTAATGTAGAAAGTCCTGTAAGGAAACAGCCTAGAAGATCATGTAAAGAAAATATAGTAACTTTAAATGAAAATGAAATCGTAAAACAATATCAACATGTAGAACAAATGATTAGTAAAAAAAGCAGCAGTTATAAATATAGAAAAACCAAAAGTGCAACCATAAATAAAAAGGAAAACTCCAAAAGCAAACGAAAAAGTGCAGGACGTACAACGGTTAGTGCAGGTGCGGGTCGTTCCAAAAAAAAAGTAGCAGCCCCTCCTGCAAATGAAAAAAAGAAAGTTAAGGAAGAAACAACCCATAAAAAGGGAAAAACTATCAAAGGAAAGGAAGTGGTGGACGTGGAAGCAGAAGCAGAAGAGGCAGAAAAGGAAACTGAAAACGTAGAAAAAGAAGAAGGAGGAGGAGGAGAAGAAGAAGAAAAAGGAGAAGAGGGAAAAAAAGTTTCTGCAAAAGGAAAAAAAAGAGAAAGTAAATCCAAAGTCAAAAAAGAAAGTGCAGAAACCGAGGAAAAGGAGGTGGAACAGAAAAAAGCAAAAAAAAACGAAAAGGAGAAAGAAAAGGGAAAAGAACATGGAACGGAAAAAGAAAAGGAAAAAGACAAGAAAAAGGAAAAGGAAAAGGAAAAAGAGAAAGAAAAGGATAATGACAAGGAAAAGGAAAAGGAAAAGGAAAAGGGAAAAAAAAAAGAAAGGAAATCAAAAGCGTTGAAGGAGGAGGTACCGACTGAAAATGAAGCAGAAAAAGAGGAAGAAGAACAAGTGAATGAACCAGAAAAAGATAAGGACAAAAAGAGAAAAAGAGAAAGTAAAAAAAAAGACAGCTTCAGTAGAGAAAATCTGAAAAGAGAAAGCTTTTCAGCAGCGGAAGAAAAGATGACAAAATCGAAATCGTCCAAATTTAAACATTAATTTGGTATTGTCGTTTTTTTTATTCTGTTACAATATTTCTTAATAATAAATCACGGTTTCGCGTTTTTTTTTTTTTTTTTATTGCATTATTAACCCACGAATTTTGTGAATAGTATTTAATGCTTTTAGAACATACAGATTTAGAGAAAAGAAAGAAAAAAAAAAAAGGCGTGCCATTGAGTATTAATGAATAAAATGAAAACTTGTATAAAACAAAAGAACAAGCAAAAGAACAAATGTACAAATTAATAACTTTATATATATAAATATATACACAATAAATAAGAATGCCTCTACTCTCCTAAATGACGTGTATACCTAAAAAAAAAAAAAAATGAAATATATATTAATAAAAAAAAAAAAAAAAAAATTATATATAGTAAATAAAGTATCCCATTACTGAAGCTGTTTCCATTAGGCATTTCTTATTTTTTTTTGAGTTTTAATTTCGTTTACATTTTCTTTTTCTTTTTGGTTTTTTATTTTTATTTTATTTTAATTCATTTCTTTCCAAAACATCTGCGACTAACTGTTCAAGGCGACATATAATATATATATATATTTGTTTCATCTTTATTGATAAGCGATTTCATTGATATATAAGTGATCGCTTTTATATTTAATACGTTTCATAGATGTATATATCCGGTTTATAGTTTTCTCTGTATATATTTCTGTTGTAAATGTTTTTGTGGAATATATTTCTGTTAAAATCTTCTTTTATTGAACATCTTTTTCCATCTACGTATATACAATTCAAAATCCGTTATGAACACCCTTTGGAACGCCCTTTGGGTAGTTATGTATAAAATTAATATCCGTCATAGATAACATTTGAGATAACATTTGAGATGTGAATTTTAAAAATGTAAGTGTAAACTCATTTCAACGGGATGTTTTCTTTTAAAAAAATTAATGACTTTTTCATATATCTTGTGAAACAAATATACATGTCAAAATAAAATACTGAATTAAGAACTACAAGATTAAGAAGAAAAAAGAAAAAAAGAAGAGGTAACATAAAGGGAAACATAATTCTTTTTTTACACATATTATTATGTACATTTTTCTTTTCTTATTTGGGTCATCATTTTTGGTTGCATCAGAATCATAATGTGCTCTTTTTTTTTCTTTTTAAATAAAATAAAATGACAATAGCATAAAGTTATATTTTAGAATTAAATAGAAAAAAGATGTTTCTACAAAAGAATTTTTCTAAAAGAACTTCTTTAAATGAACTTTACAAAGAATTTTACAAAGAATTTTACAAAGAACTTTACAAAGAACTTTACAAAGAATTTTACAAAAAACTTTACAAAGAATTTAAAAAAAAAAAATTGATTATATATTTTTTTCTTTTTACGGCGGTAGAAGTTCTTTTTTTTTCCCTTTTCATAAAGCCATAACAAAATTAACAAAATGTTTCTACAGAAAAAAACTTTTGTATGTAGTGTATTCTTTCCTTCTCTCCATTCGTATATATAATATGTATGTTTTGTTTATGCTTGCAGTGATTTTATATGTACTCATTTCCATATCAGTTGCTACAAAATTTAGTATATCATTCAATTAAATATATATCGATATTGTGTAAGCATGTATGTAGGTATGTATATGTATGCATATGAGGTATGAAACATACACTATTCTTTTTTATAATTATAATTGTGCATTCATTTTATTTCAATATTTCAATAATGTTTATATATATCAAAAATTATAACTCAGAAAAAAGAAAAACAGTAGATTGAAAAAAATGTAACACATGATACATATTACAGTTCAAAATTTTTTACAGTTAAAACAATTTTACAACTGAAAAAAGAATGCAAAAGAATTAAAAATTCATTATGAAGAAATGAAAAATATATTACAAGAAGATAACGAAAAGATTACAAAAATTTTAAAAAAGGTTTACAAATAGCTTAACTAATTATGAAAGAAGAAAAAACTGAGTAATAACATATAGAAAACAGGAAGAACATAAGATGACTTTGTGGCATTGTTCTTAGAATTATTATACAAATATAGATATATCTTACGAACTATAAAAAAAAACCCGGTGTTCGACAGGCAGATCGAGATAATATATTGCGTTTAATTAGAATCATTTGAAATTGCAAAAAAAAAAAGAAAAAAACTGTTCAAAAAATAAAACAGTTAAAAGAAAAGTTTAGCTTCCGTTTTATTAACTCTTATTCTGTACCCTTATTTTTTTTTTCTATTCTACCTTTTCTTCTTTATAAAACGTGTACATTTTCCAATAATGGTTCAGTCACCATTTTACAGTTTCAACAAACAATCCCTGCTAGTACAATGTTTTAAGGCAGCACTTGCCTATTACATTCCGCAGAATATGGTTGTTATTGGTGCCTTCATCATTTACAAATATAAAGTAAGACCAAATATAGCAAGAAAAAAAAGAAAAAATTCTAAAAACTTTCTTAAACGATGAATTACAAAAATGTGTACCAAATACTTGTTTTTCATCTACTTCATTTTGTTGTTCATATAAACCTCCCTTTTTTTTAATTGTTATTTTTTCATTTCGTTTATGTTTCATACTTTTGACAATTTTCTCTTTTTAGCAAAGTCAAAGAACTGGAGAAAAGAAAGAAAGTGTGAAGAACTGCGATGATAGAATTGATAAATTTTTAAGAGAAAAAAAATTGAATCGGGAAAATGTTATCATAAATAAAAAAACAAATATATATACCATATCGTTAATATAAAGTCAAGAAATGTTTTTTAATACAAATTCATTAAGAGAAACAAATGTTGATATTTTCTCTTTTTTCCTTTCTTCTTTCTCTTTTCTCTTTTATCTTTTCCCTTTTCTCTTTTCTTTTCTCTCTTCTCATTTTTTCGTTTTCATATATTTAATTCGTTTTCTTCTTATTTTGTTACCACAATGATATGAATTATAATTTTTGATGTATTTCTTCTAATACTTTCTTTTCTTTTTTTCTTTTTTTTTGCCTATATTATCATAAAAAACAAAATGACAGACTCCATCGTTTTGTCGATGCGACAGAAATTGTCGAAACAATATTTCGTGTAATTTAAGACTACTAGGAAAAATATATAATTTTTCGATGTTAATCAGATACTAGTTAGGTGTTAGTTATAAGATAATTAAATAAGAGTATACTGAAAAAAAAATGGGACATGAAAATGAGTAAATAAATAAAGATACAATGTCAAAACATTAGATTGGTATACATAAGGTTGTACTTAAAAGAATATGAAAAACAAAATAAAAAATAAAATATAAAATAAAATATAAAATGAAATATAAAATGAAATATAAAACAAAATATAAAACAAAATATAAAATGAAATATAAAACAAAATATAAAATGAAATATAAAGTAAAAAACAAAACAAAACAAAATATAAAACAAAATATAAAATGAAATATAAAACAAAATATAAAATGAAATATAAAACAAAATATAAAATGAAATATAAAATAAAAAACAAAACAAAACAAAATAAAAAAAACAAAATGAGAAAGAAAATGGTTGTAGGAACTTACCATATCATGAAACGGTAACAAGAACTTTTGAAAAATAGTTTACTAAAAGAAATTAAAAATCACTTACAAAATTATCAATTTCTTGATCTATTTTTTTAAGCATCGATACACTTTCATGTTCAGGAAATGATGCATATAAATCATTTAAATAAGTTTCTGCTTCCTCTATTTCATGTAAATATAAAGAACAAGTAATTAAGTTATAAAGAGTATCATTACTTACAACTTCATTTTTCAAAGAATTATTTAAACATTCTTTTGCATCCTGAAATTCATAAGACAATATACTAGCAATACTCTTTCCATTGACAATAATAGAAGATGTATCATTAGTAATAGAAGAATGTAATGATTCAATATCATCAAATAGTAAAAAAGATTCTTTATAATTATTTTCAAAAAAATAATATACTGCTATTGCTATTTTTACTATAGGAATTTCTTCATGCATTTTTAAAAAATCAGTAATTAGTTCTTTCGCTAAATCAAATCTGTTTATATGCAACAAAAAAAATATTTTTAATGCTTTCATTTCTATAGTACCATCTTCCAACATGTCGAAACATTCATCAAGAAGATCATGATCGAAGAATATCCTACTTTTTAATATATTCATATTAGAAGTAGTTTTTAACGATTTAATTTCATTTAATATATTCTCATCTCTTTCATTTAAATAATAGTATTTATAATACAAATATAAAAAATAAAGATTCTCATTCTTTTCATTTTTTAATTTCAAAACGAAATTCTTCTTATTAATATCAGACATATATATTTGATAAATATATTCCTGTGCTTCACTCTGGTCTTCTTCTCGAACCTTTTCATAACTCTTCAGACAGTAGTTATTGTACCCTGCGTAAAAATAATCTCGAAGCTGAAATCAAAATAGGACAAAGTCCCAAAAAAATAATATGAGAAAGAAATGAAAACAAAAAAAAAAAAAAATAAAAAATGAAATGAAATGAAGTAGGAAGGGAGAAAAAAAGAATAACAAGAAACAGTACTAAATTATTATGTATATATATAGTGGTACAATTGTTTTCTCATTTCTATGTAATACTTTTTGTTTCATCTTACATATATTTATTAATTAATAAATGTAACGAATGAAACTGTGACTTCGTCTCTTGTATAGTTAAAAATACATATTGTTGGAATTTAACGAACATACGCGTCTTAGTTTTATTAGGTTATACACATAACATTATACATCTCAATAATTCATTACGTTACATCTATTAATCTATACAACATATTCGTGTACATTCAATTCTATCAATAAAAAAGACACAATATGAACACAAATGGAAATACATACATATCATTGTATATCTGAAAAAATCTCCAACTCTCTTTTTTTTAAAAAAAAAAAAGAAAAACAAATTTTACTCACTTACTTGTAATATGTCATCCATTTTCTTGAAAACTAAGAGAAGTACGCACAAATAAAAAAAATATAAAAACTATAAAAAAATATAAAAAAATAAAAAATAAAACAGCGTTCCTTTATTCTAATAGTATTTATATGTACAAATAAATCATAATACACAATTATTCATAAGAAAATATATCAAATGGGTATGTTAACAAACGGAATTTTTATTGAAAATGTATAATTTGTAATCATTAAACAATTAGTTCAAATATTTTTGATAAAAAAAATAAATAATAATAAATAACATAAAACCAGAACTTAAGTCAATCCTGAATAATATATTTACATACACATATAAATATATATATGTGTATTTTAATATGCAACACTGTTCGAACTTTTTTTTTTTTCTTTATTTTTTCTTTTCATTTCTATTTTTATCAGATAAATAACTTTTTATTAAACAAATAATAACAAAAAAAAAAAAAAAAAGTTTTTTTGTTTGTTTTGCCCTTGTTTGTTTTACATTTTATGCATATACTACATTTTCGGTATTTAAATAGCAAAAAATATAGATCCTTTTCAGTTTTGTTTAATTTGGTTTATTTATTTTCAACATGGTTCCTTTGGCCGGAAGTTGTTTGGTGCATTTTGACACATCTTTGTATGGTTGTCTGGATTTAGTCTCTCTGTTGAGTTTATATGATTCATTTTCTGTTTCTCAGTTCCAAAAAATAAGCAATTCGTTAACAGCAATTTCCGAGCTGTTCGAACAAATTAGTTATTACTTTCGAATAAGTAAAAAAAAAAAAAAAAAAGAAAAAAAAAGAAAAAAAAAAAAAGAAAAAAAAAAAAGAAAAAAAAAAAAGAAACGAAAGCTAACACTAAAAGAAACACACATTAACAAGTAACATACAACTAACTCACCCACAAATGACAGAAGAAATAAATATGCACTAAACCCAATGTAAAAATAACATGTAACCACATAATGCATTTATATATCTTTAGTTAAAACATCACGGATGTGCCCTTGACGTCTTGAGCACAGAAATTGTGCAAACCGACATATGATATAGATTAAATAAATATGTATATATATAATGGTATATGTTTATATATGTATTTATATATTAATTTATACACAGTTATAAATATTATAGATGTGGGGAACTACAAAATATGAAGCAAATTTTATAAAATAAAATTCAACATATGTACTGTACTTAAGATGAAACTGTCAAAAGCGACAAAGATAATATATATATATAAAGGTTTCCAATAATAGTCGCAAAAACAATATAATAATAATAATAATAGCAAAATTATAAAAATAATAACAATAACATTATAATAATTTTGATAATAATAGTAATAATAATAATAATGATAATATAATAATAATAATACTAAAAAAAAATAAAAGAATAAAAAAAAAAATAATAATAATAATAATAATAATAATAATAGCAATAATAAAAATATACTAACGATAAAAAATACAGTAACAATAATAATATATCTTATTTTTATTATTATTGATAATAATAATTATATCGAATAAAATAAAATTACTAAAATTATTACTACTAAAACTACCACTACTACTAATACAAATATTAAAATTTGTAATAAAGAATTTTAATACAACAATGTGTGTTTCGCAATATCACAACATATCACTGCCAGTTGCCAAGAAAATGAAAACAGAAAGGGTACAATATTATTATTTCATTTGTCATAAACTAGAAAAATGTACATATATATATATATATATATATGTTTATAATAATATGAACCCCTTTTGTTTACAACTACTATAAAAAACTTTTACATTTAATTCACGTATAAATTAACACTTGCAACTGCACCCACACATTGATTCATCGACATAACGTCTTATCATCGATTCATCAATTCAATTAGCACGTATATACTCCCACACATTTACATATTTATTCATCATTAACATAATATTTTTTTTTATTATATCATTTTTTTATCATATCATTTTTTTTACAATACATATATGTTCTAACATATATATCTTATAATATATATTTTGTAAATGTTTTGATAACTGTTTTTATAATTTTTTTTGTGTTATCACCGCATCAATTATATTTGCTTCTTTCAACGTTAAACAACTTTTAGGTAAAACCTTCAAAGGAAAATCATAGAGCAACGAAAAATCAACTGGTGTAATATTGTAAATGGACTCGTACAAATCTTGAACAGTATGATCATAATTAAATGTCTCTTCAATTTTTTTACCATTATATAACCGTATCTGTAAATTTGTCGTAGGTTTATTTACGTCGACATCTTTTGATACAAGTTTCTCTGGCAAAGATTCTAGTTTTTTTAATTCTTCAGGACTCAACTCGACCGCATTATCACCTCCTAATTTTTTACCTGAACCACAATACGGTTTCTTTTCTTCTGTAGCTATTGGGGGAGTATATGTAATGTGACTTCTATCAGTCAATGCAACATTTACAAATTTCCCTTTAACATGTAATTCCGCTGGTAAAAAACCTGACTCAACATCTTCCATGAACTTCTTATTTTCTGGAACAGATAAATCTCGAAATTCTCCCCCATCTACAATAAAGCCATTTTTATAAAGAGTTATCTCTCGACAATCTTCCAACATTTTCCCCAAAACCCCATCTCGACCACCAGGATGCCCTCCATTCTCTACTGCCAAACCGCTGAACAAAAGGTGTTATCAAACAAACAACAAAACGGAAATGTAAAAACACCATAAAAAAATAAAATAAAACAAAAAGAAATATGAAAAATTCAAATGTCTATGTACAAAACAAGCAATCACAAAAACACCTGTGAAAAACAAATATACGAATCACATGACATTTATGCATATACATTCGTTTTTACAAATACCTTTTTTGTCCTCCTGTGTAATGTGACACAAAGTCTTTTTTAGGCTTCTTTGCCTTCTCCTCCTTTTTCAAATCGCCAAAAGATCTAAAATGCATAAAGAAAAAATGGGAAATATAGAAAACATGTAAGTTTATTAATGTGTCCTTTGAAAATGTTTATGTACTACACAATTATGTATATATGTATTTGAAATTACTCTTTTCACTGTGTCAAGTAAAATGAAATAGAACAAAAGAATAAATAATATAATATTATAAAATGCCCTTTCAGCAAAAATCTATAAATGATATACATATCATGTTAATACGGATCTTGTTTCAAAAACTTTCTACTGTACACATATTATCACAAATATTACATTTAATACATTATATAGTTGAAATATTTTAAAAAGTTGAAATATTTGAAATATATGAAATATTCAAAATATTCAAATAACAGGCAAGCCCATCTCTCTGAGCTCATATCAATGCAACATTTTTTTAATCACATATATATATATATATATATATATATATATATTTATTTACATATACATATAAAACATCCAAAAAACAAAATGTCACTTCGTGTAAAGAGAAATATTCAATAAAATTTAGTATTTAGTCCACTGATTCGTTAAACCACGTCTTTCCTCCGTTTCAAACATTAATACTTGCGCATATACACATGTGCGTATGTATATGTATACGGATTGATAGATAGTTGAATTGCATGGAGGATGTCACAAAAGACATCTGCCCCAATTATACGCCTTAGATGACTTGCAAAAGAATATCTAAACGGAACACAGAACATATACAAAGAGAACATCGGTACAACGGCACAGCGGTACAGTGGTACAATGGAACAAAATAGTTCAGCATTTACACGACGCTGCATCACAAATACATATATACATAATCCTGTTATACTTAGAGAGTCCGATAAACTAAACACATCCACCCATAGGTATAAACAGGAGTAAACACATTATTTGCACAAAAAAAAAAAAACGGGGGAAATGCATTATCCAACCACCCAATCATCAATTATATAAATCACTACAGTGTTCACATTTGCATTACATATAAAAAGTACAAATACATGTGAATGTAGAGTATCGGAATAATAAATAAAAAACACTTACTTAATGTTTGCCATGATTTCAAAAAGAAACTTTCCCTGATTAATTTTATCTGTTTTGTTTTAGTACTAAAAGCATTTAATTTAATAGAAGAAAAGGATTAAAAACACAAAATAAATTATTGTTCTTTTGCTTTTTTTTTTTTTTTATTTATTTCGAAAAATTACAGAATGATTTTTAAATTGTTTGAAAACGATTTCAAATTAACTTGAAAAAATTTGAAAAAGGTTTGTAAATTATTTCATAATGATTTGTATATAAATCATTTGAAACTGGGCCCACATAAATATTTCATTAAAAAAAAGAAAAAAAAAATTAAAATAAAAAAAATTGCAGTTTTTTTTTTTTTTTTTATTTAGCGGGAAAAAAACTTGTGCACAAGTTAAATCCCATTCTACCACGAATGCCACAATGTAACTGTTTGTACAGGATTAAGTATTTGTTTTTACATAAGTTGTTTCTTCGAAATTGCACAACATTGTCTTTTTCTTTGAAACGAAGTGAATTCATGTAAACGTGTATAATAATGACACCATAAAGGAGGAGTCCTCATGATGAATCAAAGTATTTTTGTAGAAGTCATATCTCACCAATACGGAACTTTTTCGAACTGTATGTGTTTATATATATATATATAAATTATATAAAGTGCATAACTCATATGTTGTTTTCTACTTATTTCAAATTATATTATTTTGTCAGTAAATAAAAGGTTTGAGGAATCGTAAGTTTTTGCAAAAGAATGAATATCTTATATTTTTTTTTATAACATTTAACAGCAACATATGAAACGCAATGCATTTCATATTTTATATTTTATCAAAATCACATGTTGTGCATGAATGTCATGAAATGTTGTGAAATGTTGTGAAAAAGAAAGAAAAAGAAATACTTCATTTGAGCTAGTTCCATTTTAAAAGCTATACAAATTAAAAGGGGGAGGGGAAAAAAATGTATCAGTACTATTTTTGCAAAAATCTCAAAAAAAAAGCATCTACGTTTTATTAGTATTTTGTTACTAAAAATTGCACTTGGAGAACAGAATGTTAAGCGACATACTTCTTCATCAACAATGATGAACTGTAAGAACCAGTAACATGACAAGAATGATTTAGATCTTATATTCGTTAATCAGGAAAAATCTGAATGTGTATACATATATGAAGAATGTTAGAAAAGGCAATAAATGAGAAAGGTAACTGGTGGATGGAACGGGTGAAATTTTCTTCATTAAATGGTTTCTCTAAATATACGTTTCGAGTGTTTCTCGTTGAATTTCTTTTTCTCAAATTGTTTTTCGTTTTTTCAAATCTCAAGGAGTATTGAAAACGAACGAATGACCAACATATCGCAATAAATGGAACTTTGAAGAATCAATCTGCTTTATTTTTTTTATTACTTATTAGAAATATACAAATTTGTAAACATTTGTAAAAATGAAATAACGACTACATATAAATCGGAAAAGCAAATAAACCTATAAATGTCCATAGTATCTAAAGAGCACATCATGAGCAATTTATTCAATTAATTAACAGCAAAAATATGTTTTTTCTCTAGCAGAGAAGTTACCAATTGAAAAAAGGAGCAATCAAAAATAGGACGCAGCATCCAATTTAAGTAGAAATGGACTTAATAGCAACATGTACAGTATTGTTCTTCGTCTTTTGAATTATTTTAATTTTTACAATGATAGAGAAGTTCTGTCACTAATATATTTTAAAGTAAAAAAAAAAAAATAGAGTTACGTTTTTTTTTTTTTTTACAGCTAGCCATATTTTGTGTGAAATAATTGAGACTCATAAAATAGCTAGAATATGAGAGTTTTTTTTTTTTTCTCAGAAAAAAGTTGGAAACTGTATTAGAAAAAATGATTCTTATTACCCAAACATTACTCTCTTGTATACATTTTGTTCTTTTTAACACTGTTTCAAGAATAAAATTTCTCTTGTTTTCATAAAATGTGTGAAAACATAGATTTCCTCATCTGAGCGTTCTACAATTTTTTTCCCAAAAGCAACCCATGCACATTTGTTTTGCAATTTGCCCCGAAAAAAAAAAAAAAAAAAATTGTACTTATGTATATGTATAGACGGTTGTACAAAACAAATGAAAACCTATATTATTAATTCTCTTTATCAGGTTCTACATTATTATTTTTTATTCGTACAATTGGAGTTCCTTTTTTCTTTTTTTTTCTTTAGTTCTAATTATCTGTTTCTATATTTTTTTTTTGTTTAGTACTATACGGATAGTACATGCTTTACTTTTTATTACTAGTTGTTCATCATGCAGAAAAAAAAAAACTCGACAATTTGAACTAAGATGTAATTGGCAATTAATATATACATAAACAAGGAAGTTGTGTACAACATATATACATATATATAAGGGTATGCTTTTTTTCTTGTCACTTTTACATTTTTAATTTTATTCCCTACTATATATGTTTTGTCATCTGTATATTTTTTTTGTTTTTATTTTTTGCTCTACACGAAACTTCTGTTGTTTGATATATAATTTACAGTTTGAGAACATTATTTCTCCATGTAATGAACAATAAAAAAAAAAAATTATTATTCATATATCGGTTTTCTTATTTTGTTTTTTACATATTTGTTCTTAAATACACATTTCTATAATTTTTTAATTTTTGTCTTATATTGCATATGTGTACATCTATTTGAAGATTTCTTTTCAATTATATATATACAAATAATGACATTATTCATATAAACACAGATTGGAGATTTACACATGTTTCCTTTTTTATTTAAATGTGTTTCTATAATTAA
Organism: Haemoproteus tartakovskyi; assembly: GCA_001625125.1. Taxonomy (NCBI): domain Eukaryota; phylum Apicomplexa; class Aconoidasida; order Haemosporida; family Haemoproteidae; genus Haemoproteus; species Haemoproteus tartakovskyi. The sequence goes on along the minus strand of LSRZ01000083.1, from coordinate 8,887 downwards.
AAGATAGTTGTCTACTTACCCATATTTACATAATATCCATTTTTCTTGTCACATTTATTTTTTTTGTTTCCGTTTTCTTTTGTTCTACTTTTTTGTCTTTCTTTTTTTTGTTTTATAATTTTGTTTTTTGTGTAAAAAAATTTGTTTTTTTTATTGAATTTTTCTTTTTTAACGTTCTATTTCTTTACTTCTGAATATTAATAAAAAAGAATTCAATTTATACAAAAAGACGTCTATTTTTTTTTTTGTTTTAAATGATTTATTCTTGTTCTTAATATTGCAACAAATTCTTGATGATTTATAGCGCACTGAGAGTGATTCTTTAACATTCTCAATTCGCAGAAATGTTCACTTTTCTATAAGTTTTCCTTTTTTTTGTTTATTCTTTTTTACTCTTTAAGAAAAAAAAAAATAGAGGCAATATTATAATAAAAATAAATTGGAGACACAACAAGATTGTCATGACTATCTTCGAAACTGCAAAGTTGATTTCTATTCCAAAAATAAAATAGATGCACCTTAGATAAATAAGAACGTAAACAACTTGTACCTTCTATTACTGCATTTTATATATTTGCCTTATTGTCATATTATTAACCATTTATATTAAATCGATTTGAAAAAACGAAAAAAATGAAAAGCAAGATCCTTTTTTTTTGGGGGGGGTGTTTATTCGCATCCTTGCATGTTGTATTCAGTAGTAGACTAATTATATCGGGCAAAAGTCCTATTCCTTGTTCCCAGTGCACAACTTTTGAAGAATGTACTGCATGCATCTATGAGGAAAACGAAGCAGTACACGTAATCCCCTTGAAGTTTAATACGCCCGAGGGTAAAACTAGAAACCACGACAATCTTCAAAAGCACCACAAAATGCTCAAAAGTGGAAGAGTCAAGTATTATGTCAATAGAGGAGAAGGACCATTCGGAAGCTTCGGTCATAAAAATGGAAAGTCTTTGGACGATACCTTATTTTTGGACGAATCAGTAGCAGAAGGCGAAGAGGAAAATGTTGATTATACAGATGACCAAAATGGAGAAGAAAATGAAGAAACAACTCTGCAAAATAGTTCTGATGAAAATGAAGAAGAACAAGTGGAAGAGACTAGCAACGTTAGTGGTGGCAGTTTTGATGAACTATCCCAAATCACAAATGATAGTGTGATACGAAAAACACGATTCAACGCCTTTGCAGAAATCAATGCATATCTGATTCATACAGATCATTCCAAACCCAACACTTTTGTTGATTTGGGTGTTTCAGGAGGTACAAGTACAAAGTCCAAAGATAACGTTTTCTTAGTACCATTAAACCATTTGCGAGACAGTCAATTTGTAGGAAAACTAGAAGTAGGAACCCCCCCACAAACGATACAACCCATATTTGATACTGGTAGTACGAATTTATGGGTTGTGACAACTAGCTGTAAGGAAAAAACTTGTACAAAAGTGCACAGATATGATCCGTCCAAGTCCAGTACTTTTAAGAAATTTCACCAAGATAAAAGTCTAAGAATCGTATTTGGGACAGGTGCTATTTCAGGGCCTTTAGGTGTAGAAACATTTGTATTGGGAAAACACAAAGTACAAGAACAAACCTTTGGTCTAGTCAAATCCGAATCTGCTGGAAACACTGATGAAGAAAATAACATTTTTAATTACATAGATTTTGAAGGAATAGTAGGTTTAGGTTTCCCAAGTATGCTCTCCGCAGGAACTGTGCCATTCTTTGATAATTTACTGAGACAAAACAAAAATATTCCCCACCAGTTTTCCTTTTACATATCCGAAGATGAAAAATACTCCGCTTTCATGTTAGGAGGAATTAGCAAAGAATTTTATGAAGGAAACATTTATATGCTTCCGGTAATAAAAGAATATTACTGGGAAGTAAAATTAGACGCTATATATGTAGGAGAGCAAAAATTATGTTGTGATGAAGACAGTTATGTCGTCTTTGATTCCGGCACTTCATATAACACCTTACCAAGTGATAAAATGAAAACGTTTATGAATATGATACCTTCTGATCGATGTAACGAAGCGGCATTCCATGAAAGTTTAAAGTCATTCCCAGTAATCAAATACGTATTTGGACAATTGACTGTTGAATTATTACCAGAAGAATATATGGTTATCAATGGAACAGCCTGTATACCTGGATACATGCAAATTGATGTACCCTCAGAAAACAACAACGCCTATTTGTTAGGAAGTCTTGTTTTTATGAAACACTATTTCACCGTTTTTATTAGAGGAGACCACAACAAACCTTCTATGGTAGGAATAGCGAAATCAAAACATCACATAAATAATCAGGAAATGCTCAAAAACTTATAAATATACCTACACAAATAGAGTACGGACAAAAGTAAATGGATGTATTGGATATACTTGAAACAATGAACAGAGGAAACAAAATTGTTCGAATCGCAATATTATGACATTTTTTTTAATTGACGTATACAACCGGATACAAATGATCTAGGAAAGGGAGAAATGAATGCAACCGTACACTGCAGAAATACATATAAGAGGGAAAATGCTCCCACTGCAAAAGTTGAGACAAGGAGAAAGGGTGAATGCACGTTCACTCCTTTTCTCCATTCTTTTGCACTCTATCCTTCAAGGAATATGTGTCAAACTTTGAAAAGGAAAAAGATTGTAATGATGGATTCCCTCCTTATATTGTATGATTTTTTATTTTAAAAGACGAATGTGATGTTAACTAAAACAGGGGGTTACAATGTACAGGATGTACATTCGTTGATGTATAACATGAAACTAATAACTGATTTATCCTAACGAGAATTAGGATATTCTGGAAGGAATATATAATGATGCCAATTCGACTGAATGAAATTTTAAATATTTTTTTGAAAAAAAAAAAAAGAATTTGTCAAATAATATATGCATTTTTTTGTTTTTTTTTGTAAATGTGGTGAAAAGGACGCCCTGTTCAATAAATAAACCAAAATACTTGTTTCGCATATCTGTAATTATGAAGTATTATGTGTAATTTTTTTAATTGGGAGTTATATATATGTATTCAAGTTTTCGAGAAGAAATGCAGTTAAATCTTCATACTTTTCATTTTTCAAAAATCGAGAAATACAAATGATGATGAAACCATTGAACAGGAAGTGGTATTATTGCTTTTTTTTCATATGTCTCTCCCTTTTCATATTTGTTTTTGTTTTCTCACTCATTATTGGCTTCTTTAAAATATATTAATGATTTGTCGCTTTAACGTAAACATGAATATACATATATATTCTTTTGAAGAGTATTATTAGTAGCATTTTACGACATATAGTCGTTTGTATTATTTCTTTTTTTTTTTATCTTTAAAATCCGTTCTTTCATTTTTTAATTTTTTTTTTTCAGTTATCTTTCATCATACAACATGCATTTTTTTATCAAACATCGACAGCAACTATCGAACATTCTATTATTCGTAACATGTATATATTTTTAATATTACATATTTCTTTTACACATAAAACATAGTTATCTTATGCTGGTAATCGACAGGCATTAAAACGTTTACCAACATTTGGGAAGCTACAAAATAAGAGAAGAGTATTCTTCGTTTACACGAATTCGAGTTTTTAAAAAAGCAGGGTGGGGAGATAAATGTTCTTTTGAACGCTCTTTTTATGTTATTTGAAAATGATGGACTTAATAGAATAAAAACGAAAAAGAAAGAGAGATAGAGAAAGAGAGAGTAAGAAAAAAAGAAAAAAAGAAAGAGAGAAAAAACTGAAAGAGGTAATAAATTAAAATAATATATTACCAAACTTTAACAAATGTTTGGCACATTGTGAAATAGTTTTCCAGAAGTTTTCTCCTTCTCTTTTTATTTCTTTTTTTTTTTTGACGTCTTCTCCATTTTCCTTTACAATATACCTCCATTCTTATTATTTATTCCGTTATTTCTGTTAAAATGTGCGGATGAATTTAGTTAAAAAGTTGCAAAATAAGAACAATTCTTATATTTGTCCATTTAAGAAAAATGGAAAAGTTAAACAAAGTGGTTTAACTTATACCATGTTATAAATAAGTGGAAAAAAGAACGGAGAAACACTACATTATACTTAAAAAGAAAATGTCTATATATATTTGAGCAATCATATTTTCAACTTTGCATTTTTGCTCAGTCGTGAAACCTATACAAAACAGGTTCACTTGCATGAATTTATCAAATGACAAATATGAATACAAGCATGCATCTTGGTATTAGTACCAATGTCAGTACTCATCCTAATGATACTGTACCAACAAAAAAAAAATAAAATGAGAATCTATAAAACAAATTCATAATCATTGATGAATAGAGAAAAAAAGTTCTTATGTCACATAAAAACAACAGAATACATTTTTTACCTTTTTAAAAAATACTCTACATATACAGGTATACACACTTTTCAGACATGATAGGAAATAGTTAGTTATGTCATTTTATATGTCACCATTCATAGACACTACTATGCAGGAATCTATACCATCTTTCAATGTATACCCTTTTCAATTATGTTTTGTTCTTGTGCTTCTTTTTCCAATTTGAATTGATTCCTGTATCTTCAGATGTGATATGATATGATCTGATATGATCTAATCTGATCTGATATGATCTGATTTAATATGGCATAGTTTGTTATGTTCTAATATGTTTTGTTCTATTATGTTTTATTCTATTATGTTTTGTTATATTATGTTTTATTCTATTATGTTTTGTTCTGTTGTGGTTCGTTCTATTTTTTCATCTATGTTCACTCTTCCATCAAGTACTTCACCTGAATATGTTGATGAAATATTAGCGTTAAATAAAACTCTACATATTTTAACAGTTCTTCACCTACTTCCTCTGATACATTTAAAAATTTCATTTTCAGTTGGACATTGTAATAAGAAAATCGGGAACACGAATTTGTCACTTCAAACTTCGCGTTCACAAGAAGGACAATCTTTTCTGCAAGCATTGGAGGAAAAGGGAAATGCAAAGAAAGAAAAAAAGAAAAAAACGTAAGCTTAAGAGTAAAACAAAAAAGAAAAGAAAGAAAGAAATATTGGAATAACTTGCATGTAGATAAAATGGTTTGAAAAGATACATCCGGTAACTACACTTAAAAAAGGAAACATGATACCTTCTGAATATGTTTCGTTAAAAGTTTTTAGACACAAAATGATACGAAGTGAATTTGAATTTGATTTTTCTTCAGATTTCGTTTTGGTTTTTGTATCAGAATTGTCTTCAAAATTCAAAAATATATTTTTCACATTAAAAAAAGTAAAATGAAAGTATTCTGATAAAAACAAAAAATGATTGAAAACAAATTTGCTTATGTTGTAATAATTTTCCAGTTTCATTTCGTAAACCTGGGTTTTTGACAACCCTTTATTCTTGTTGACCTAAAAAAAAAAGGAGACAACAAAAAAGAAAATGAAAAATGAAGTAGAAAATGGAGTAAAAAATGAAATAAAAAATGAAGTAAAAAAATGAAATAAAAAATAAAGTAAAAAAATGAAATAACAAATGAAATAAAACATTAGTTTATATTTTTGATAAAATAGAATCTATAAAAGATGTAATGTTTCAAAAGTATGTTTTCATGAGACACACAGAGATGGATACTATACAAAATTTCTTTCTTATTTCTTTTCAAACAATATGTTTTACATTTTTAAATTCTTCTATAGAAAGAAGCAATGGTTGTGTGTTTGCATAAGGAATAGATAAATTGGTCCTTTCAAAATTTAAAGAATTGATACAATAGGTATATCCAAATTTCATAAAACAGAAGCGATTCCTAAACTGTAAATATAAGAAGGAACCATCTTTTAAGTTGTCTATATTCATTACATTTTTTAAATTGAAATTTATATCTTCACTAATATTATCCTTTTCAGTGTATTCATTCTTATCACTATGTACACTTGTTTTTTTATGACGATTTATTTGATAAAAATTAGTGTTATCAGAATCAATAAAATGAAACATATCAACATTATCTTTATATAAGATTTCGTATTTTACAACTTCAAAAGATGTTTTCAAAATAAATTTTTCTATTTCATTAAGTATTTCATTTTCTTTTTTTAAAAAATTTGAAAAAGAAAATTAAAGTGTTATTTTCGTTGTCCATTTGAAAATATAAACTGAAATTTTCATTTGAATCAATTAAAAAAAAATATTCTTTCTTCTTTTCTTTTGCATATTCTTTATGACTAATAATTAATTCTTTCAATTTATATTCTTTCTTAGTTTCTTCATTTTCATTTTCATCTTCATTTTCTCTTTTAGCTTTTGTTTCTGCTTCTTTTTTTTCTTTTCCTTTTTCTTTTTCTTTTGCTTCTACTTTCGTCTCCCCTACTTTTTCCTTTTTACTACTTTCTGTTGCTTTACTAGTACCATAAAAAAAAGTGTCATCATATTTAAAAGGGACATCGAAATTAGTGTAAAATTGTTTATCTGTATTCTTTTCACTTTCATTATTTCGATTAGAATCTAGATGTAGATAATTTTCATAATTTGTATTTTTCTCTATAAAAGTATCCACATTAGTAAAATAATGTTTATAATAATTGAAAGAATTTACTTTATCATTGTCTATATCTCTATCATTGTCTATATCTCTATCATTGTCTCTATTTCTATCATTGTTTTCATATATATCATTGTTTTCATATATATCATTGTTTCCATATATATCATTGTCTCTATCTTTACCATTGTTTTTATCTCTATCATTGTTAATAAGTACCAACATGTTTTTTAAAATAAAACATTTGTCTAAATTAGTAACATCATTTTTATGAAAAATTAAAAAGTCAATATGATTTTCCATTTTCAAAAAATATGAATTCAAAAAATATGAATTCAAAAAATGATTTTCTTTAAACTGATAAAAAAAAACGAAAAATTTTTGTTACATGCCATAATATAATACTAGAACTAAAATGTATAAAAAATAAATAAAGAGAGAAAAAAAAATTTTTAAAAAATCTTTTTTTTGAAATTCTTTTATATGTTCATATGTTTCTTCTATATAAGTACTTATAAAATAAATAAAATATTCTAATAAAATTATATTAGAAGAAAATTCAAAATCAAAACATGGATACATTTTTTTGTTATTGTTAATTTTTAATTTCTCATAAAGATTTAATTTTATGATAATATATTCAAATATATCATATCGATTCAGTTTTAAAAAATTCAAATACTTTTTTTTTTAAAAATTACAGCACTATCATTCTTTTTTTCGATATTCAATTACATA
>LSRZ01000082.1:5103-36641 GCA_001625125.1 Haemoproteus tartakovskyi | reverse complement strand
AAAAAAAAAAAAAAAATTTTAAAATAGCATGAATACTTAGTAGCGATTAAATGACCCCCAATAATATACATATACTTTTAGTCTCTCATTTAGTGTTTCAGTTTTAATCTGAATTAGAGAATTGGTATAATTTATAATAAGAACGTTATCGACAATATAAATTGTATATATAAAAATCACATATATGTAATATGCATATAAATATAACTTCGGGTGGAAATAAATGAAACGGTTTTTATTTTTCCCAGTCAAATAATTCAAGAAAACAATGACAAAATAAAACTCGTAATCCCAGGTTATTTATATTATATTTATATATTTAAAAAAAAAAGTTTTTGATGGGTACAGGCTACTGCTATATCATTAGCTTTCAAATCACTTAATAAAAATTAATGAAATGAAAAAAAAAATCTTAAAAAGTTTTTCAAAATAATTGTACATCTTTCTCTCTCTTTCTGCGTCAATATATATATATATTCGGTATGTAATTCATCAGATAAATATTATTGGCTGGTATATATCGAGAGAGCTTAACATAACAATTGTCAACATATTTTTTTATCTCAATTGAATAAATCTTATTAGTTGTTTCACTTGAAACAAAAAAAAAAAAAAAGTTATAATATTAAATAGAATTGTACCAGAACGAATAAAATGTTTTTCTTTTTATTATGTAAAATGAAGTTCTATATACCAAAATTGACAAAATGAAAAATGAAAAAAAAAATTCTATTATTCATAAAAAGAAAAGAGACTTAAAAATACCTCATTTTATTTCCTCTTTCAAGGCATCGTACATTCATACAGTCATACATTCATTAAGAAAAGTTCATGAACAATCTATTTTTATATATCAGAAAACATGAAATGTTTCATAAAAAAAAAATTAAAAAAACGTATATTTTATAAAAGGTAAACTCTCCATGTTTCCTTTCTATATTAATGGATTCAAACGGAATAGAAAATAGAACAATCACGAAAAGATCTTATTCAAAAACTTGGAGATTCGATTCTTTTTGACATCTTCTTCTGACACATGTATTCGTTGTGCATCCATTAATTGTTCTTCAGGCGTTTGAAGATGCACATAACGCTTTAAACTGTTGTTTGCGATGATGACTGAAAAAGTAGAATAAAAGAGAAAAAAACAAAAAAAAAAAATAAAAATAAAAATAAAAACCAGTATATATCTGTTGTAATAATAAATGTAAAGTAATTTTCCAAAATTTACACAATGTAAAATACTATTATATTGGTCAAATACATTATAATTAACAAATATTGATATTTCCTAAGATTTTATATGAATAAAAAACAAAACATAATGTATCAAGGGTTTTCTCTTTTTATTTATTTTTATTTATAATATTACTTGTTATATTAAAAATTATTATTTGGTTAAAAAAAACATAATTCGCATTCCCCGTATTTTTTCGTAACCATAAATTGACAGTAACGAAATATAAGCCAATGTGACACAAAAACATGATCAGCTAAAAAAAAAAAACATTAGAAAATATTATTTACGATCCTTATTAAGTAAAATAAAAAGAAGCAAAAGTACATCACTTCTAATACATATCAAGTATAAACAGACAAATATTAAAAATAATAATAATAATAATAAATTCACATCTATATTTTCCCCATATTTTACCAATTTTGCTACGGGTGTGGAACACATTGTGTTTTTATAATCAATAGATAATAAAAGCTGAAAAAACAAAAAACAAATATTATTTCGTTTTTATTTCGTATTTATTTCGTTTTTATTTCGTTTTTATTTCGTTTTATTCCTTTATTAACAATTTTTTTTTCTTTTTCAAATATCTTTCTTTTTTTTACTACCATTGCAAATATCATATCGTTAACGGTGACGTTAGGATTAAACAGGAGAGCAATCTAAAAAAAAGTAAAACATTAACGATATCGATATAATGAATTCATATAATTTTTACAAAAGCTGCTCTTTTTTAATAAACAGGTAATAGAAAAAGCATAGGTATAAGTAGCAGAAACAACAAATGGAAAGCGTCCTGAAAAACATTCTTTTAACACCTATGGTTTACTAAATAGTTTGATCAGTAGTAAGATCATTATATTGATTAAATGTAATTCTCTTACCACTTCTAGTATTTGTAAATATATAACAGGAGTTTTCATCAAACGAAACATCAAAGGTATGGCATAGATAAAGATGTGAAACTGTAAAGTGTAATCATGGAATTAGAAAAGTAGAAAAAAATAAAAAAAATAAACAAATAGTGATAAGATTTATAAAAAGGTTGCAAAATCCATTTTGCATTCTTCTTTTTTATAATAATACAAGTCCTTCCTTTTTCTTTTTTTTTCTGCCTCGTATTTAAACGGTCAGTTTTATTTTCTTTTGTTCCTTACGTGGAATAAAAACAGATACGAAGAATACACATTTTCAAACATCTAAAAAAAAAAAAGTTGAGAACAAGGGATCCGAAAAACAAAAGGAACAAAAAAAGAAACAGACAAAAAAAGAGAGATAAAAAAAGAGTGAAATTTTGTATCAGTAAATATACTTTTGTTTTACATATTAAGCAAGGATACACAAAAAAAAAAGTATTAATCTTACCAGTGAAAATATATACCAAAAGTTTCCTAAATTGGGAAAAATATACATAATCCTGTATTCATTAATGATCGTGTTATTTAAAAAAAACTGTAAAAATAAAAGAAAAATTGTACATACAAGCAGAATCGTTGTAATGTAATATATAATCAGGAAGGTATTTTGGAATAATTAGATTTTCATAACATTTTAGAAAATAATATAAATGACATCAAATGTTACAATGAAGTCAGAAATGTATTTCTTTTTTTCTTTTTACACATAATTTAACTTTTTCTACATACACACATATATATATATAGATATAGATAGATGTAGATATATATATATAATATTTTTTTCATGTATGTTTTATTTTTATTTATATTGTGTCTTTTTTTTTTTTATATTTCTATCCCTTACTAATGAGTTCTCGTTAAAATGGGCTGACAACAAAAGCAATACAACATACACCATCAACGTGGCTATTAGCAAAATACAATTTTTTACTAAAATTCGAAAGATCTTCCCAAAATGTATCCCCTTTTTAATATGATATGTGTTTATATCATCTTCAAGATAAATAATAAAATAATTTATTCCGATAATTGGTAGTATAAAATGAAACGAAGAAATATATACTAAAATTGCATTTAGAAATAAAATTGTCAAAAGGTTAAAAAAAGAGTATATTTTATAATTATATATATGTATTCTTTTAACGGTAAAATAAATAGATAATGTTATTATAAGCAATTTTAAATTATCTAAAGATAAAAATGCATTCGATAATATTGTAAGTGGATTGTTTAAATATAAATTTATTAGCAAAAGAGGATTTATTAATTTCCAAGGTTTTTCCAATGTTGTTGTAACTGATTCGTTTGTGTCAGAATCTTTTGATGTATATCTTTCTTTTCTCTTTTTTTTTCTTCTTTTTCTTCTCCCTCCTCTTCTTCTCTCTCTTCTTCTGCTTCTTCTGCTTCTTCTTCTTCTTCTTCTTTTTCCTTTTCTTCATTTTGATATTTCCTATCATAATATTTACCTTCTTGCATTTCTTCTACTCTTTCCCTTTTCACTCGATGTCTAATTTGTTTGTCTTCTAAGTCTTTTCTATTTTCCGTTATCACAGTTTCATCCTCTTGTTTCCTGTTATTCTGTGTCACTCCCTCTTCTTCGTTATAATCTACACAGTTCATTTTATTGAAATACCATTTCCACTGCGCTAAAAGTTCTACAATAAAAAATAAAAAAATGCCAATCATGATATCTACTAAAGTTATCAACAGATAATATCGAAACTCATGATTATTGACAATTTGAACAAACAAACTGCATACATTTCTTACTTTTTTAAAAATCAACAAATGAAGCGCTTTTAACAAAAGCGGATTCATACGAACAGTTAAAGAATGATATACATTCTTGTATAATCTACTCAAAACATAACTATCATATAAATATTGAAAATTGTAAATATCCGAATTAAAAGAATAATGCATTGAATCATTTTTAAAAAAATGTCGAAAATAGGTATTTCTTTTATTTTGTTGATAAAACTTTAATAACATTTCCTTATATTTTTTATTTTGTTCTATAAAATCGGTTCCTTTCTTATTTTCTATACGCATTTCTTTATTAATTTCTTTATTAATTTCTTTATTAATTTCTTTGTTAATTTCTTTGTTAATTTCTGTGTTAATTTCTTTATCAGGTTCTTCCAAATTTTCTAAATTCATCAGTGTGTTTATATATGCATTGTTTTCTCCTTCTAATACATTTAATAACAAATAGCTACACATTCTTATTATAAAACATACAATACAACTTATGATTACGTATTTGTACTTGCTATTTGTTTTTTTCCATTTATATTGCTTTCCATTCTTTTGCTTCTTCTTACTTTCACACTTTATGTTTTCTCCCATCGTTCTCTTTTTTCTTTTGAATTATATTCCTATATTTATTTACATATACACATACACATATATCAGAAACTACTTGTTAAATGGTTATACTAAAACTGACACATTTAGAGCCTTCCACTAAAAGTATATATGTGTTGTAATAAATCAAGTGTTTCAAAAAGGGCAATATCGAAAACAGTAAATGAATGTAGAGGTTAACAAAGTTCTCTATTTATTTCTATGGGATTAAAAACTACATTTACAAATTAAACGTCGATTTTACATTTTGAAAAAATACAATAATGTTATTGCAGTATTAAAAAAAAAAAAAAAAAACTGAAAAAGTAAAGGCTTAACACACAAAATGTGTAAATGCTAAAGGGAATAAAAAAAGTCACTAATTTGTAGGGGAAGATATATAATTCTTTTTAATAACTGGAGACGGTAAATGAACACATACTATTTTACAGCAATTGTTAACATTTTATCTTTTCTTTTGTTTTTTAAATAACCGTCAGTGAACTGAATTTCCCTAAATTACACAATGTACCCGTAATCTCTTCTTTTAATGAATGAACGGACATACTAACTGTACTGTCTAGGAATTATAAATGCATGAATGTACCGTACCAGTTTCCCAATTTGTTGTTTGTCAACTGTGTTCCAGATAAAAAAAAATACACAAAAAAAGAACCAGCCCATTCTGGAGAACAAGAAAAACAAGAACGAAAAAGAACGGAAAAAAACGGACAAGAACAAACAAGAAAGAACAAGAAAGAACAAGAACGGACAAGAACGAACAAGACCGAAAAAGAACAAAAAAGAACAAAAAAGAACAAAAAGGAACAAAAAAAACAAAAAAGAAAGAAAAAGAACGAAACAGAACGCAACAGAACGAACTAGAACAAAAGATATATCAGTACTTTGATTTCGCTTCCATTTGCATTCAACTTCTGTATATATTCTTTGACATCTTAAGATTAGTTCTTTCCTACTGTTTTCTCAATATACATTTCAGTATAGCCCAAACCCCAATTTTGATAACTACTTTTTAAATTTTTCGATTTATGATATTTATGATCTTTGTATGAACTACAACATTTTGTTGGTGGACGTGGGCGACACAAGTGCTTGTTTTGTACATGCCCTGAAACATTTAGCATTTTCTTTTTATTTTTTTTATTTTTTTGAAGATTTATTTTTGATTTCTTTTGGAAAATGGCAATTTTTGGCTACACTAAATTTTGAGGAACACTAATTTAGAAAGGAAGAACATTTTAGCTTTTATTTTTTCAAAGGTAATTGAAGATTGATAATTGAAAATTGAAATTTGAAATTTGAAATTTGAAAATTGATAACTGAAAATTGAAATTTGAAAATTGAAAGTTGTATTGATTACTTTAGAAGGTCTATTTAATACTATCATATCTGTGAATTTTTCATTTATAAAAACGTAACTGTTTTTTTGGAGAAAGGATTGAATACATAGAGTTTATAAAATGTATTTTTCATTTCTGCTTCCTATGTGAAAGTGAAGCAAAATGATTTACAGTTGTTAGATATATTTTTTCACATTATTTTTTTTTTTTTTTTACATTGGATTGAAACATGCTTTTTTATTTGTTTGCTTAATTCCTTCTTATAAAGAATGAATTACAGGCAAATATAATTAACATTGCCGACAAGATTACAACCGTTGATTTCTTCAATTTTTAGATACAACACCTTGAATGCCCACGCATTTTTTTTTTTTGGGGTATTTTAAAGAAGTACCTATTTGTTTTCACTATTTCTGTATTTGATCATTTCACGGTTGTACGAATACAAACATTTCTATGTACATACGTATGTACGTGTATTTGCATATGTAAATGGAAAGAGTTGGTTCCTTTCAATCATTTCTTTTTGAAAAATGCTGAAAACAAAAAAGAGTTTCGTGAATTTACTTCCCCCAAACAAATACTCTCCATTGATATTACAACCTCGCAGTTCCTTAAGTTATATTCGAGGAGTGAATGGTAACCCGATCGTTCAAAATAAAAAAACAAGCAGTTTTGTTCGATTTAAAGAAATGTCGAACCGTATCATCCAATTCAAAAACAACTGGAAACAAACATCCCAATTCTGTTATTCAATATGTACAACAAAATGTTCACCTATAAATGGAAATGATAGTAATACAAATACTGGTATTGGTATTGGTACTAGTATTGGTACAAGTAATCTCATCGGAAAAAAAAAGAAAGCTCCTTTTTTTATAAAAACAATTCGAAATAATTTTGCCGTGGGTGTGTTTGAAAGAAAAAAACCTCACATGAATATAGGTACTATTGGACATGTTGATCATGGAAAAACAACTCTAACAGCAGCTATAACAAAAGTATGTGCTGATTTAAAAAGAGGAGTATTTAAATCTTATGGAGAAATTGATAAAACTCCAGAAGAACAAAAAAGAGGAATAACTATAAATGCAACTCATGTAGAATATGAAACGGAAAAAAGACATTATAGTCATATCGATTGTCCAGGACATTTAGATTATATAAAAAATATGATTACCGGTACTGCTCAAATGGATGGATCGATATTGGTGGTTTCTGCTTATGATGGATTAATGCCACAAACAAAAGAACACGTATTATTATCAAAACAAATTGGTATACAAAAAATAATTGTGTATTTAAATAAAATTGATATGTGTGAAGATCAAGAACTAGTAGATTTAGTGGAATTAGAAATCAGAGAATTATTATCTTTTCACAATTATGACGGAGATAATACACCTTTTATAAAAGGATCGGCATTAAAGGCATTAAATGGGGATACTAGTGAAATTGGAACGCCATCTATTTTAAAACTTTTAGATGCTTGTGATTCCTATATTGATGAACCCAAAAGAAAAATAGACTTGCCTTTTCTGATGAGCATTGATGATGTATTGCAAATTTCAGGAAAAGGAACAGTGGCAACTGGACGAGTAGAACAAGGCGTTTTAAAATTAAATGACTCTGTAGAAATATTAGGAATCAAAGAAAAAGGAATTAAAACGGTCGTTACCGGAATTGAAATGTTTCGAAAAACATTAGACGTTGCACAAGCAGGTGATCAGATAGGTGTTATGTTAAAAAATATTAAACGGGGAGATATTTCCAGAGGAATGGTTATTACCAAAATACCAAATCTTAAAAGTCATAAAAAATTTCAATGTGACTTATATGTTTTAAAAAATGAAGAGGGAGGAAGAAAAAATCCCTTTTCTTCATATTATAGGCCCCAGGCTTATATAAGAACCGCCGATGTAAATTGTGCAGTTATTTTAAATGAAGATACTCAAATAGCTAATCCTGGTGACAGTATAAAGTGTACTATTGAATTGATGTATCCTCTGGCTCTATCTAATGGATTACGATTTTCACTCAGAGAAGGAGGAAAGACAGTGGCATCAGGAGTAATTACAAATGTACTCTAACATACTTAGTTAACATACATTCATGCTTATGTATGACATATATCATCTATAATATTATACATATATATATGTCGTACTTTTTAGGGAATATGAGAATTTGCGAAGTGCATATTTTTCTTTTTTTTGTTTTTGTACATTTTTAAATATAGAGTGTCTTAATAATTCAATTAAATTTTCATTTAATATCAATTACATTTACATTCTTATCAATTATGTCGATTCTCAAAATTCTGTCTTTTCTTAATATAGCAATTTTTTGTGGTCACCGGCAATGTATGTGGACTTCCTGATGAAGATCTTCAATGCTGAACCATATTCTTTCTTTTCTTTTTCTTTTCTTTTTCTTTTCTTATTCTTTTCTTATTCTTTATTTTTATCTATTTCTTTGTCGCTTTCACTTTTCATTTTCACTTTTGCCTTTCATTTCCGTTGTTCTTGTTTTGTAAACCCACTTATTGATCGTTAACAAAATGTAGCTTTAAACAAAGATATTTTGAAAACAGTTTATTTATTTCTGTTGTTTACCTATCTCACATCAATTATTAGTTGAACTTTCACATATAAAAGAGGTGTTGTAATCAGCAAAGCAGTTTCAACAGAACAAAAAAAAAAAATAAGCAAACTTAAAAAACGGAAGTAATATAAAAATGGAGAATTAAGCAAACATAGGATAAAATATAATTAAAAAGGAATAAAGTAATATAACAAGTAGTTAAGTAAAGGCTATTAAAAAAAAAAACGTTAGAAAGCCAAACGAAATTTAATAAAAAAAAATCATAAAGAAAAAAAAAAAAAAATAGCCATTAATAACAGTAAATAACTATAAATAAAAGTTATTAACAACAAATACATTAAGATTTATTAGTGCGTCGATCATAGAATTATTATAAAAAATAAAAAGAGGTGTCTTAATAATGCATTCATATTTCTTATACTTTTAATACTTATGAAAAACTAAGAGTAATTGCAACAATAAGTAAATAAATAATATATATATATATTATATATACATGTATATATATATTATATATATATATATATGTATATATATCAACTTTCCTATTTTGTAGAATGAAACAAAATGAATATGTATATTTGAATTGTTTTTCTTTACAAGTATTTTTTCTACAAGATATTCCAAACATGTTAAAAATAGATATTAAAAATAAAGATATTTCATAACTATCAAAAAAAACAAAAAACAAAAATGCTGAAATAAAAGAAAATTCTAAAATCTAATTAAATGAATAAACGTGAAAACTCACTAAATAAATGACTCTCTTCTGTAGTAGGACTTTTAAAAACACCATCATCTACTTTTGAAAAAAGGTATATTGCTTTTTTGGAAAATACATGTCCAGAAGGTGTAGTATATGGTGGATTATTTTCATCCATTACTTCATTAGTATACGGACAAACTAAAAAACTTCTTGTTTTCTGTATATTTGGTAATATTTGTATAGCATGTTTTAATTCATCAATACAAGTAGGACATTTTGTAGATTTTTGTATTCCACAACTTTCCGTTTTAATAACAGAAATCCCAGCCTTCAGTAATAATTCTAAGATGGGTCTCCTGATCATACCCGTTATTTCAGCATATACATTTTTAAATTTCTTTATTGCTCGTTTCCACCCCTGTTTATTAAATTCTTCTAAAGCACTAGCACTTTTGTTTAAACCGATGTGTGTAATTAAATATTTTATATTCGAAGATATCCTTTTCCCAGGGTCCGTTATATTTTTTTGTATATAAATAACAGACTGTACAAATTTGTTTTCTAAAATCAAATTTACAACATTTAATAAATGAAATTCAGCTTCTACATTAGAATTAATTTTTTTTAGTTGTGATTTATATTTTCTGCACCATTCCAAAGCAGGTTTGGTATTTTTCTGTTTTAATTCTTTTGTAATAAAGACAAATTCTTTATATATATCAACATCCGTGTAATTTTCCAAATTATATCTCTTACAAAAAATTTCTTCACTTTCAAAAAAACCAAGTCTCGATAAATATTCATCGATTAACCAATTTAATCTATGTTCATAAGTGTCAAATTGAAAATTCTTTTTTAAATTTTCTAACTGAATATCAGCTTCTTGATAAATACTTTCTAATCTCTTATATAAACTTTTTATAAATTTGTTTAAGGTCATTTTCGATTCGTTTATTTTTCTTTTCAGTGCTGTCAATTTTTCTATTATGGTGTTCAATTTCTGCACTGTCACTTCCTTAGTTAAATCTAATAATTTTTTTTCAATAAAAAGTGTTATAATCATAATATTCTTTTCCAGTTCTTTTTGAATATGACGAAAAGTATTTAAAATACCTTTTAAAGGAATCAGAATAAATGGTTTATCAATTGCATTATGCATTTTAGGCTTTCCTTCACATTCCTTTATATTTATTTCTCCTTCTTTTTTTTTCCCATTTTCTTTTTCCTTTTCCCTTTTCTTTTCTGCTAAATCTTCTTCCAAAGTTCTCCCTTGAGATCTTCTTCTCAATCGTTTTCTATTCAGCTCTTCTGTTGATTCTTTCTTTTCACTAAACCTTCTTAGGTTATTACTTTCATCATCTATGTCTAACATTTCCACAGCTTCTACTGATGTGTAATCCAATCGTTTCCATACGTCCACATCAGAATCTTTATAATCATCTCGAAAAAATTCCATCAAAAACTTTTTCTGTCTTTCTTCTTCCATTCTTTCTTCTTCTTCGTAATTTTCGAAAAGATTCGGCATACTGTTGGAACTAGTTTTCTTTTTTATCAAATCATCTTTTTCTGTCTCTTTTTCTGTCTCTTTTTCTTTTGTGTCTTGATTTTCTTCTTTTTCCAAATTATTAATACATGTATCATTTTTTTCTTTCAGTTTTTGTTTCGTACTTTCAGTTATATCTTCTACTTTTTCTTTTTCTTTTTCTTCTTGATCTTTATTCTCTATGGTTTTTTCCTTCTCTTTCACAACTTTAATTTCTCCTTCAGCATTATCCTTATCATCTTTTCTTTTATTTGAATCTATGTTTTTAGGAGTGTTCTCCTGTAATTTCGTTTCTTCATTTTTCTTGTCTTTTTCTGTTTCTAACTTTTCTACCTTGTCTTCTTCATCTCCTTCTTCTTTTTCTTTTTTTGTTTCTTCTTCAACTTCTTCTTTTTTCTCTTCCTTCACCTCTTCTTTTTTTCTTTCTTCGACTTCTTCTTTCTTCTGTTCCTTCACCTCTTCTTTTTTATTTCTTCTACCTCTTTTTTTTTATTTCTTCTGTCTCTTCTTTCTTTCCTTCTTCTGTCTCTTCTTTCTTTCCTTCTTCTGTCTCTTCTTTCTTCTCTTCTTTCTTCTCTTCTTTCATTTTTTCTTCTATCTCTTCTATCTTTTTTATTTCTTCCTTCTTCTCTTCCTCTAGATTCTCTTCCCTTTGTTGTTCCCTTTTCTTCTTATCGTCATCTTTAATACCCAAATATTCTTTCATTTGTTCTTCAAACAACTGCATTGTTTTTACACTTTTTTCTACCGTCTCTATTTGATTTTCTAGGCATTCGATAAGTTTGTCAAATGTTTCGTTGTTTTCACATGTTTCTCTTTCTTTATCTATTTTTGTTTCTTCTTTTTCTTTTTCTTTATCTATTTTTGTTTCTTCTTCTTTTTCTTCGTTTATTTTTGTTTCTTCTTCTTTTTCTTTGTCTATTTTTGTTTCTTTTTCTTCTTTATCTATTTTTTTTTCTTTTTCTTCTTTATCTATTTTTGTTTCTTCTTCTTCTTTATCTATTTTTGTTTCTTCTTCTTCTTTTTCTTTATCTATTTTTGTTTCTTCTTCTTTTTCTTCGTTTATTTTTGTTTCTTCTTCTTCTTCTTTATCTATTTTTGTTTCTTTTTCTTTATCTATTTTTGTTTCTTCTTCTTTGTCTATTTTTGTTTCTTCTTCTTCTTCTTCTTTATCTATTATTGTTTCTTCTTCTTTGTCTATTTTTGTTTCTTTTTCTTTGTCTATTTTTGTTTCTTCTTCTTTATCTATTTTTTTTTCTTTATCTGTTTCCCTTTCTTCGTTTTCTTTTTCTGTTTTTTCTCTCTTTGTTAGTTGGATAATATGTTGTGGTTCGTCTTTGAGTGTTTCCTCATGACTCTCAAGTTTCTCTACTTTATTGTCTTCCGTTTCTATTTTTTTATTTTCTTCCTTTCTTTCTTCATTTTCTCTTTCTTTTTCTTCATCCTCTTTCTTTTCTTCCTTTCTTTCCTCATTTTCTCTTTCTCTTTCTCTTTCTTTTTCTTCGTCTTCTTTCTTTTCTTCCGTTTCTTTCAAATGTACACTTTCTTCTTTATCCTTAGCTTCCATATTTTTATAGCACTTTTTTTTTTTCTTTTTCTTCAAAAAGACACAGAAATGAGATTAAGAAGGCAAAGAAATAATAATGTATACGATCTATAGAAACATTCCCAGATGATTTTGTCTTAATCTCTTTTTATATTTTTGAATTTATAAAAATAAAAAATCAAATTTAAGAAAAAAAAAGGTATATATTATTTAAGTAAAGAAGCATAATTAGTACTTCAATCAGATGTTATTTTATAAATAAATTATATGTATATATTATCTTCATATATTATATGATTATATTGTTATACATTCGTTTAGTGGAGCATCCAGCAAAAGAAAATCTTTTAAAATCTTCTCTTTTTCTATATCTGTCCTTTTCTCTTTCTCTTATTCTTTATTTTCTATCTACGCTGTTTTTTTTTTTTGTTTTCATCTTAATCATATATAATCAGAAGAATAAAATGAGGATAACAAGGAACATGGGAATAACACTAGTAAGAATAACATTTTTATGTACAGTACAGTTAGAATATGAATAAAAATTAAGAATTACAATACGAATGAGAATGAGAATGGAAAATTTGTATAATTAAAATTATTTCCTTATGTATCAATGCAATGTATTGACGTAAATCGCAATAAGAAAAAATTAAGAAAAAACGAAGTAAAAAAAAAAAAACTACTTAAGGCTTCTTTTCCTTTTTTCTTTTTTTTTTTACACCAAATGAACTGTATCACACACAGCTATACAATTGGAAAATAGAAGTCATACACTATTTTCTTATTTTTTCTAAAATAAAAAAGAAATAAAGAAAAAAAAAAAAAAAAAACTTGACAACACGATATGACACGACAATACTACTTATATTGAAAACATAAATAAACACAGGACAAAATAGAATAAAAAAGGGTAAGACATACAAGAATTATAAGTACTTTTAAATTTCAAGTGTTGATGCATGTGTGTATATTATCTAATATCAATTGAAATTTCGTTATTTCGTTCGTTTCTACCTTTTAGTTATTCCCATTTATTCTCTTTATTGTAAATTTCCGTTTATTTATATAGGTTTGTATATGTTTATATCTGTTTTCTTAAAATTATAATTGAATAATATAGAAAACGAAAATTTAAAAAAATTATTACAGGTGTAATGGAAAATTGATAATGAAATTGAAACAATAAGACGGTAAAGATTTGAGTTACAATTGTTTGTATGATTTCTTATGCGCCAGATGTTTTCTTTACTTTTATAGCACATATAATATACTATGTATAAATTATTAAAGATTTATATGAGTAAAAAAATAATAAAAAATTATCACATATTATTGCTCTTGTAGGATTAAAGCAAAAAAGAATAACATATAAAAAGAAAAAGAAAAAGAAACAACAACATGTTTTCATTTTATTTAATAAACCAGTACCCTTTATATAATCTATGTAATAAAAGTTTCAATAGGAATTCGGATTAGGTTGACTATAATTATAATTATTTATAAATCAACAAATATTGCTATATAATATGTTCACATTATGAAAAAAAAAATAATAATCATAAGAAAAAAATGAATTGCTAACGTCAGTTACATTATATGAATAGATTTTATGTTTTCTAAAAGACCTATTTATCAAATATAGACATATAGAAAAAGGAAAAAGTACTATTTATGAATTACAAAGATATTAGACATTCATACATTCATATATCCATACATCCATACATATATATAACCAAGAGACTAAAGTAGTTAAAAGAAAAATAGAACACATCTCAAAAAATAAAATAAAATAAAATATATGATATGTACAACAGTTGTTATAACTATACACAAAAGAAAAAAATATATACATATATATATATATATATATATTAAAAAATATAAATACAAGGAAAATTATCAACAAAACAGAAGAATTTTATACTTAAAAGAATAATTATATTTTGTTTTATAAATGGTTGTCAACATATTTATAAAAAAAAAATCCTTAAAAATCCAATTCGATATGTTACTATTTTTATATATCTATGCTTCTTTTTTTTTAAACATCTTCCGCTATATATATATATATATATATATAGAACCATAGTGAATTATATTAAGAAACATAAATTTTGGTGAGTAATTAAAGTGTTGTCCACATATTAAGGAATCCATTTATAAGTAATGAAAAAAAAAAAAGAAACATCAATCATATAATATGTCGAACCATTCTTATTTTAAAAAAAAAAGTCATGTTTCCCCTACCATATATTTGAATCTGCCATTTTCATGTATGTTATAAAATGCGTTTTGATAGTTGTCTAAAATGAAAACACGTTTCGTAATAAGTAGCAAATAAGAAGAGGGGAGTAGAGAAAAAGAGAGAGGGAGAGATAAAGAAAGAAAGAAAGAAAAAAAGAAAGAAAGACAAAAAGACAAAATGACAAAATGATGAACGGAACAAAAAAAAGAAACTGAAATATAATCCTTCCACGAAAATGTACCAGTTGCACTTTCATCCATTCATTTTTTCATATACTTGTGTTTAAATGCATCTACGAAATTACTTCAGTAAAACTGACCCTTACATCGATACCTTTTTTATATCCCTTTTTCTAGTTTTTTTTTTTTCTTTCAGTTTTTTTTTTTTAAATATTAAATTGCTCCCATGTTTAAATAAAATATATGAAAAAAACAAAAGAAAACTTCCTTTTTTTTTCTTAAAAAAGTTTCTACATTGTCGTAAAAACTATAAATATATATTACTAAATTTCAAAAATGTAAAATTACCTAAAAGACAAATATATATTTCACTTTTCTCAATCTCATGTGTCTGTCTTTTAAAAAAAAAGCATGTTTTCTTTAATTTAATTTGTGATACAAATTATTTATCATATAAATAAATTATTTTATATAATTATTAATATTTATTTATGCATATATTATTTGTACTTGTTGCAGGTACCTGCATTTATCATTTTTACTCACCACGAGGAAACTGGTTTCAGTCAAAATACTGTAATTTTTTATTTTTGAATATAAATATAAAATGACCATGACTGAAATCTCAAAAGGAAAATTTCCTTATATATTAGAGACAAAAAATAAAAATTATCTTATTTTGTTTTATAAATTGATGAAATAAAATAACAAAATAACACATTATAACAACTGTCGTATAAAATCAAGTAAATTATAAGTATTTATCAATTATTTATGAAATTATATGAAATTTATATATCTCTTTATATATATATATACATATATATATATATATTGAGGGCGTTTGAAAATTTCATTGAGTTTAAAAAATGCCCTGTGAACCTTCACTGATTCCTAATAATGAATGAATAAATGAATGAATGAATGAATGAATGAATGATCAGACGGATGAATGACTGGTAGACAAACTAACCAAGTGAATAATTCTTACGTTGGTGATACTCTTATCTGTTCTTTTTTCTTATTCCCATATTATGTTACGTCCTTATTTGTGTTCTTCACCTGTCTGTTATGTCCTGTTAAGTTTTGTTCCATGTTTGTTTTTATTCCGTTCTGTTCTTTTCTATTCCTTTTACTATTTTTTTTGTGGTTCCTTTTCACTTAAGGTTTATGATTCATGGTTCTTGATTCATGGTTTTTGATTCATGGTCCTCAGTTCACGCTCTGCTCTGCCAATTCGGTTCATTCGATTCGGCCCTATTATTCAATCACATTTTATATTTTCTGAGTTTCTTTAAATTTTTTAAAAGAAGTTTCTTTTTTTTTTTTTATCTTGTGTGAATTTTTTTTTAATCACTTGTGCTGAACTTCAGTTATAGTTCAACACAACCACAGAGTTACTGCTGATTAATAAAAAAAAAAAAAAAAAAGAAAAAGAAAAGTAAAAAAAAAAAAAAAAAAGAAGAATTAACCCAATAAGAGAAAAACGAGAAACAGAAACAGAAAATTGCGATTTATTGCACATGGTAGATTGTGTAATATTATTTGTATTAGGACCCCTTTTTTTTTAGACACATTGTTTAGACACTTTTTTTTTCACTTTTTTTTAAACACCTTTTATAAATACCTTTTTTAAACACATTTTGTATACACTTTTTGAAGAGTCGAAGAGGAAAGAGGGTACACCTAAAACTGAAAACAGTTTTAACCTATAATTTTATACAACCTCATAAACTTTTATGCACACTTTTTTTTTTTTTTTTTTTTTTCAAAATTTCAAAAGTGTTCTTGTGAAAGGAGATAAAGAGGATATATCTACTGAGAAACAAATATAGACAGACAGTTGCTAGAAATATTGAAATACCTTTGTAAAATAGTAATACATGAACACATTATATTCCAAAACATAGTGTAGTAAAGAAACCACCAAGTAAAATATTGGAATAGTAGCAATATATCAGTAGTAGCAGAAGTAGTAGTAACACTATACAGGTCGTGGTCTGTGTATAGTATAGGAAAATAATAACAAGAAAAAGAAGAAGAAAAAGAAGAAAAAAAAAGAAGAGAAGAAAACGAAGAACAAAATGAAAGGCATGAATGATGTGATTCGTAAAGTAAACGATACGGAAAAGTTGAAACGATATGTAACAGAACACAGTGCATCGATTAAGATGTACTGTTTTTTTTTTTTTCTGGTATTTATTTTTTATCATTTATTTTCCGATGGAGATTTTTCATTTCTTTTAACACTCTCATCTGTAATTAGTATGTTTTCTTTTTTAATGGTTTTTTTAAAAATAGAAATAAACAAATCATGTGCGGGGGTTTCGCTAAAAATGATGGAATGTTATGTAGTTTTAAATACTGCTCGATTATTATCTATAGTTCCATTTGAAGGATATCTACCATATGATAAAAGTGGAGATTGGTTATATCAATTAGTAGAAGCAGTTTCTTTGTTTATTAATTGTTGTGTTGTATATTTATGCCGATATAAATATAAAAACACTTATGATAGTACAAATGATATGTTTAACAATATATTTTTAATTGTCCCAGCCTTTGTCATAGCTGTTTTTGTACATCCTTCGCTGAACTCCTTCTTCCCCGCTGATGTAATATAAAATGGCAACCAAAGAAAAAAGAAAAGAAAAGAAAATCGTTAATAATAATGCAAAAAAAAAAAAAAAAATGGATACATAAATTGATGATGATAAACGAACCGATATAATGAATAATGTAACATTGCTTTTTTGGAATTATTTGCTTTTTTAGGTGGCATGGTCTTTTGCCTTATACTTGGAAGCTGTTTGTGTCCTCCCCCAATTATCTATGTTTCAAAGAGAGGTAAAATATGGAAAAAATATCGGAATGCTTTATTATCTGTGTATATATTACCCTAACCCCCTTTTTGACATGTTTTCAACTTTTTATTTATTTCTATCATATATTTTGGTTTTATATTTTTTTTTTTTTTAGGGAAAAGTAGCGGCATTTACCACGCACTTTTTAGCTTCTCAGGCCTTTTCAAAAGTAAACCGGAAACAAGAGTAGAATATATAATGGGTGGATATCTTTTTAATTTTTATAGTTTTCTTTTATGTAACCTTTTTTCCTTTTTCTTTCTTTTTTTTTCCGATGTTTTTTATTAACAGGTTTTGTCGTTTTGTTTTTGGATTTTTTCATATAAGGAATTAAATTCAGGAGATAATATTGTAAGTTTTATTTTTTTTTCCTGTTGTATCTATTTAACCGATTCTTTCGTGTATTTTTCCCTTTTCTATTTCTGTTGACTTCATTTCTTTATTTCCTTTTTTTTTTCTTTCTTTTTTTTAATAGATTAAATCATATGTCGGTTTATGGGTTGTAATTATGCAAGTAAGGAACAGCTTCGAAATAAAAAAAAAAAACAAATTATTTGCGTTTATATTCTGTGTATATTCCGTGTTTGGAAAAAGTGGAAGGAAATCATTTTCTTTTTTTCTCCTCTCCCTTCTTTTTGTTAATACTTTGCAGATCATCCAATTAGTTTTAATGGGCGATTTCATCTATTATTATATTCGATGGTAACTTTGAAATGAATAAATTAAGAAAATATAGCACCATGCGAATTTTTACATATCGTTTTACTTTTAAAATAACATGATTTCTTTTTGTCATAAAGAAGTATAAATACCATCTTTACATTGAGCAATTTTTGTTTCTTTTTCTGTTTACAGCATAAGTCAGGGAGTGTCCCTGGACAATTTACTTAATGAAAATGTTTGAATATATTAAAAAAAAAATTTATTTTATTTTTTTTTTGTTAAACAAATCAATTATTTTTTGTGTATTAAATAATTTGTAACGGAAGTATAAAAATCGCAATTTTCTATGTATGTCTCCCTGTTGTACCTTCTTTCTCTTTTTCCGTTTTGGTTATTTCTTTATTTTTTACTCATTTGAAACTAGCACAATTCTCTTCGCTGTAACAACGGAAGAATAAACAGAAGAAAAGAACAAGAACGGATATATAAAGGCAAAATAAGACGATTCAAAACAGACGGACAAACAGACAAAACAAAATAAAACAAGCGAAGATAATACAACACCACCCGTTTCATCTCATATTACATCAATTCATCAATTCATCTCCATCGTTTATTCTTTTCTCATTTCTTTTGTTTATAAATATATATATATATATATGTTACGCAATATTTATGTTGCATAATTTGACACTGCTAGACCATGAATTAAAAGAAGTAAAAAAAAAAAAAAAAAAAAAAGTTTTTTTGTTTAAGTTGCATATAAGAAGTGAATTTTCAAAATTATTAAATTAATATATATATTTTATTTGTTTTTACTTTTAAATGAATGTCTATATGCATTTTTATTTTTACATTTTCTTGCATCTTATCCTTTTTAATTATACACTTCGACATTTGTAATTGTACATGCCTTTCTTCATAGTTTTTTATAATTTATAAATATATATTATTTTTTTTTTGTAATTATACTGGTCAGTGTTATAGTTCATGATTTTCCGACAAAAAGGAAAAATTTTGATTTTTAAGAAACCCCCCCCCCCTAAAAAAAAAAAAAAAAAAAGTAAACATTTTTTTCATCAGTATGTTTATAAGATAAGATCGCGTTTTTTTTAAGCCCAGTAAAGAAATTGAAGAAATTAAAGAAATTAAAACAAAACAAAACGTAAATAAAAATCAGAAAACGTTACAACTTTTAAAAGAATATATTAAATACAAAAGTATACCCTGTAACTGTTTCGACACTGTTATAAAATGAATAGAAACTGTTACAAAAATTTTTCTTCTTTTTTGTGACATTTTTCTTTTTTTTCAAGTTTTTTTTTTTTTTCCTCTTTTCTGTGACATTTTACTTTTTTAACCTTTTCTTTTTTGGTAAATAAATATGTGTTCTGTTAAAATAAAAACGATTTATTTATATATATATCTGTAAATTCTTTTATTTTGTGAATATTTTTATATTGTGCTCTATCGTTTGTTAATTTTTTTTTTTTTTTTTTTTTTTTAAAATTTAGAAGAGAGTATCTGTGTTTATTTTTATATAAAAACATTTATATGCAACATTTTTATACAACATTTGTATAAAACATTTGTATAAAACATTTTATATGTTTTTACACTATTTAACAAATTTCTGATAAAATTAGGACAATGTTGTTTCAACTATTTTGGACATGAACATGTGTTTTTATTTTTAACACTAACGGTTTTTATTATATACATATATAATATATTATATATATATTTATGTTTATATATATTAATAGGAGATCGTTATATCTATGTTGATACATAGAAACTCCCTTTCCATTCTTTTAATTTAAAGCAATTTGTAAACAATAGTTTTTATTTATCTTCTCTTTCCATCACATCACATTGTCCCTTTTGTTCTCATCTGGGTCATCTAGTTTTATTAGCCCATAGAGGTATTGTATTATTTTCATTCTCCTTCTCTCTTTTCTTTTCATTTCTATCTTAAATAAGTGTTTGTTTTGACTCTTTTTTTAAAATGTGACGTTCCGCAAAAGAGGAATCATTCGTCCGCAGTGACAAACACATTTAAATAGAACAAAGAAGAAAAATGATGTCGATAAATAAAAGAACACATTATCTACTCGGCTCGATATGTTCACGAAACAATTGGAAAAAACATTTGGGAAATTTAAATAATGAACGGTTTATGTTCAAAAGATATATATCTTCAGGAAAAAATTTTTATGATATTTTAAATGTGAAAAAAAATAGCAATAAAAATGAAATAAAACAGGCCTATAGAAAGTTGGCTTTAAAATATCATCCCGATAGAAATCCTACAAACAGAAAAGAAGCAGAACGAAAATTTCGAGAAATAACAGAAGCTTATGAAACATTGAGTGATGATAATAAAAAAAGAATATATGACAGTCAATTAAATGGAGGAGGAACTGGATTCTATTCATCTTCCTCTCCGAATCAGAACTATTCTAACATGTATGGTGGTAACAGTACTTTTGGAAATGCTTATAATTATGGAGCCAATGGTGCAAATTATGAATATCGAACGAGAAGAATGACCGATGAAGAAATAGAAAATGTCTTTAAAAATGTATTCGGAAATATGAATTTACAGGATATATTTAAATCAAACATATTTAATAATGAACCCAAATTTACTTCTCGATCTGTAAAAAGTAATATTTTTGAAAATATAGGATCTTTTGGATCATTTGATTCTCATAGCAGTTCTGATGACCCAAGCATAAAACGTAAGTACAAAATAAAAACATTTTTTTCTTCTCTATACTTTTTTTTATTTTGCTTTATTTTCTTCGGTTGTTTCTTTAAATATATTGTTATAGTGATGTTTCTTTAATTAAACCCGTAGTTAGTTTCGTAGTTAGTCACATAGTTAGTTCTTTATGTTATATTGTATTGTGTTGTATTATGTTGATTATAAATCTTGTTCTCTTTTCTACTGTTTTACAGAGACAAACATAAAAACGGAAATTATTCCCCGAGGGAACAAAATAGTTGAAAAGACCACGAAAACTATAACATACAGAGACGGAAAAATAAAACAAGAAATAATTGAGAGAGAAATAAGCAATAGTAATAATAAAGGTGTATAAAAGTAAAAAAAAAAAACAAAATTAAAACAGAGAAAATATATTTATTTGTACAGTAAAGAATGAAACAAACTTTTTTTTATTTTACTCTTTTTTTGTGTATTTTTTTTTTTTTTTTTATCATTATTATCATTATTATTATTATTATTATTTTTGTATTTTTTATTTTTAAAAATAAACTTAATACTTTCAAAATAATCCTAATGAAACTATTTTGTTTTATTTTCTATTCAGCTTGTTATATTCTTTTTCTTTTCTTCTTTTATGCTGTTTCTTTTTTTTTTTCTTTGTTTTTTTCTTTGTTTTTTTTCATTTCTTATGAAAACTTGTGATTTTTTCAATTGAAGTATAAATATTAATTGTTTATCCTTTTTCAAACAGTTAATTATACTTATTCTTTTTTTCTTCCTCGTTCTCTCCTTTTTCTTAATCTTCTCCTTATTCATTTTTTACCCCCTCTTCTTCTTGTGTCTTCTACTTTTTCTTTTGTTCTCTAAATATCTCTCTTATTTTTTGTTTACAATGAAAAAATTTTCATCTAATTGATGCACTTCTTATATTTTTTTTTTTTTTTGTTTTTACCCCTTTTTTTATCTGTTTTAATAGAATTAGAAGATTCATTCGATTTTGATTTTTTAAAAAACACATATATGGCTTATAATAAAATGAATAATCCTACTACGAATATGTATGATAAAAAAATAAATAGAAACTTAAACACCTGGAAACAAAACGGTTTAACAAAGTATGTTATAAATTATTTTAAGGATGTATTATCAATTGCTGTTCGACGTTTTTTTGTTCAGATTGTTACACAATTAATTAGAAATGTTGTAAGACAAATATATTTTTTTTTAGTAAAAGATAAATTAAATATATATATATATATATATATATATATATTGGTTAATGGGCTTTTGTGTTTTCTGATTCTTTTATTTTTATGATTTATTTTTCTTATGAAGTTGAAGTTCCGACAAATTTCTCTATTTTCATTTCCATTCACTTTTTCATCTTTTTAACTTTCCGTCTTTTCAACTTTTGAACTTTTGAACTTTTGAATATTTTGTCTTTCTTTATCTTTATGTGTTCTTTTCTTATTTTGCTTCATTTGATACTTTTCTTTTATGTGTTAATGTATGTATTTAATATATTTTATAATCTTTTGAAATCTGTGAAACATTTGAAAGTTCGAAACTTAATAATTTTTATTAAAACCAACTGAAATTTATTGATGTTAACATCATTGCTAGTTAAATAAAATCAAGTCAAATAAAATAAAATAACTACTTGATACTATTTGATGAAATAATCTTTGAGAAAATATAATTTGAAAAAATAAAATCAGGTGATACTAAATATAATAATAATAAATATAGTAATAAGAAATATGATAATAAGAAATATGATAATAAGAAATATGATAATAAGAAATATGATAATAAGAAATATGATAATAAGAAATATGATAATAAGAAATATGATAATAAGAAATATGATAATAACAGATTAAGTAATAACAAATAAGGTAATAATAAATCAATAGTTAATGACACCAACAAATGATCCCACAATTCTTCGAAATAAGTAATCGGGTAAAAGGTTTCTTCTTTTCTCTTCATATATAATTCCTTTAATCATTTTGCTCTTTTTACCATTCCATACAAGTTCAGCAGTGTAAAACACTTTTTTGTTTTCTTTTGTTACAAACCAAGTAATGTAATAATTATCATAAGTCCACATTCCACATAATTTGTCTGACACTCGTATTTGTCCATTTTCCAAAAAATCAACAAAAATTGTTTTTTTTTTTTGGAGAAAATAATTGTAAATAGTTATCTTCCAACGACAGTTTTTTAAAGGGTCTATATTTTCATCAGATATATTTGAAAAAAAAAAGTCCCACTTTTTTCTTAGTAATGATTCAAAATTATTCTTCCAATCTTTTATTTTCAGTAAAGAATACACTTTTCTATTCTTTTTTTTTGTTCTTATAACATTAATATGAAATATTGATTGTTTTAAAAAATTCATTTCTTTTTCTCTTGTTGTCAAATTCGTAATTTTCGAAATTCCTAATATAGCTTCTACATTTGTTGCTATAAACATAATACATAAAAAGAGTAGAATCTTTTTTGAAAAAAATAGACATTGTCATCGTTATTTTCATTTTCATTTTCATTTTATTAATGTCGTTTTTATAAAATGTTGCATATATTTCTCCATTTATTTATTTGTATATATATATATATATACATAAATTTTAATAAACTTCATTTGTTTTCACATTCCTTCCATATCACCATCGGATTCCACTCCATAAGTGTCAATATATTTATTATTATACAAAATTTCACCTGATTTTCTTTTTAATTCTTCATCTCTAAGTTCTTCCATTTCTTCTTCACTTAAACAAAAAAATATTTTATCTACTTTAAATCCTTCATAATCAAATTATTTTTTTTTTTTTAAAGATTTTCTTTCTTTGTTAATATCTTTTATTCTTCTACCATTCTTATCAAACATATGCTTTATTGCATATTGATAATTTTTTCTTCTCTTTATTTCTTTCTGATTTTTTTTCTTTGCCCCTAACTGAACAACAGAAGAGTTTATGTTTTCTTTTCGTTTCCACTTTTCTCTACTATTTTTAGAATTGAAAATTAAAAAAAAAAGTGTTGGGAGGTTATCTCCTTTGGTTTTATCTGTATTAGTTTTATCTGTATTAGTTTTATTTGTAATAGTTTTATTTGTATTAGTTTTATTTGTATTAGTTTTATTTGTAATAGTTTTATTTGTATTAGTTTTATTTGTATTAGTTTTATTTGTATTGGATTTATTTGTGTGTGCTTTATTTGTTAGGGTATAATAATTATAATTATAATTAATATTATAATAGTTATATTGTATTTTCTCCGCTTCACTAATATGTAGAAGTAAAACAAATAAAAAGAAGAACAATAGTATATTTGTCAACAAGTTGAATCTCACTCCTACATTCAGTGTCTGTTTCTGCATTATCAAAATTATGTCTATTAAGAAAAAGTAAATTTTTTTATATACAAGTATATATGTATGTATATAGTTGTATATAATTGTATATGCCCATATGTATAATGGTACATAACTATAAAAATGGCATAACGTACAAATCAGTTTGTTTTGTTTAATAGGAATAACAAAAGAATGAAAAATAATAACCAATCATTTTCAATATATTGAAATTTTTTTAAAGATATAACCTATTCGAGAAATTTGAACTGTTCAAATTATTCACACAAAAAAAAAAAAAAACTAAATAAATAAATAAAAAATTAAAATAAAATAAAAAATAAACTAATAAATATATGAATAAATATATGAATAAATAAAAAGTATTAGAAAAAACATTAAATAGTAAAACTAATCTCTTTTCCATGTAATGTGTTTTAAATACATACGTAAAAAACATTGGAACTGAAAAAAAAGAAATTTCTTATTCTACATATAGAAAATTTGTAAAAGTGTTGTATAAATCTATTCATTCTTAATTTAGTATTCAAGTATATTAAGACAAAAATAAAATAAAATAAAATAAAATATATATATATATATATATATAAAGATTTTTTTAAAACAATCATTTTACACATTATGTATATATTTATATATCATATACATATCTCTTATTTTTTATTTAAAAAAAATTAAGAATATTTAATATCCATCAAAATTAAATTTCGCTAGGTTTAAAACTCCATCAACTTTGTGATCAGCCAAATTAGGAGAAGCTTCATAAGTCTAAAAAGAAAAAAAGAAAGAAGAAAAAAAAAAAGTTGATATATGGCAACATGTTTTACAAATGATATATTATATACTCTGTAATAAGGTATATACGTTTATTACTTGAAAAACAAAATATATCAATACATAAACAAAAAATGAATAAATAAATAAATAAAAGTTACCGTCACAACGGCTTGTCTTTTATAGTTAGTTCCAATTCCTTTAAAACCTGAAATCACAAAAGAAAAGTGAGGCAACACAAAAAAATGAAACGATTTTTCTACACAAATTAATTAAACAAAATAAACAGATAAAAAAAAGAAAGAAAGAAAAAACAAAGGGCAATTACCTATGAAATATATTTGAGTTGTTGCAGCTCCATAATTTTCACAGAAGTATAATGTTAAATGACTTACATTCGAAAGAAAAGTTACCTGAAAGATTTTGTGAAACAAATAAAAAAAAAGATATGATATTACATCAGCATTATACATATATATAAAATTTTAAATACAAAAAACAAAATGGAAAACTAACTACAAAATGGAAAACTAACTACAAAATGGAAAACTAACTACAAAATGGAAAACTAACTACAAAATGGAAATCTATAAAATGGAAATTTATAAAATGGAAATCTATAAAATGGAAATTTATAAAATGGAAATCTATAAAATGGGAATCTATAAAATGAAAATCTATAAAATGGAAATCTATAAAATGAAGTATACAAAATGAAATATACAAAATGAAATATACAAAATGGAAATTTACAAAATGAAATATACAAAATGGAAATTTACAAAATGAAATCTATAAAATGAGCACCTTTAATGGATATTCTACTGATCCATGATATTCTTCTGCCAAATCAATTTCCTGAATATATTTCGCATCTTCAATACTTCAAAAAAGAAATTCAGAAACAGAAATCGTTATAATTATATTTTTATCATTATATTGAAGTTTATGAAACAACTAATATAATCTTAAAGGAAAATCAACAAAATTCTCAATTATTGAATATTTAAAAAAAAAAACAGAAATAATAAAGAACAACTAAAGAAACAAAATGAATTATATATATATGTTTTTTTCTTTTTCATTTTTTTTTTAACTTGTTAAAATCTAAGTCTTCTGTGTTTGAAAAAATTTTCACTTTTTTAGGATAACATCCATTCTCTCCTCCAATTAAAAACATACTGACGATCTAAAAAACAAAGAAAGTAAATGAAAATGAACTTAATAAATATATATACATATATAATATTACTTAATGGTTAATTATATTTGTGTTTTCCTTTCTTTAAACATTCTTTCTTTAAACGTTCTTTCTTTAAACATTCTATAAATTAATTATTATTCATTATGAATATACTTTGCATGGACAAGTAAAAGGTATATGTATTATCTGAAATAAAAAAAGAAAAAAAAAGAAATATAATAATATAATAATGTGATATATAATATAATATGTGATATATAATATGTGTTGGAGTAAGATAGAAAAAGAAAAAATCTAAAATACAACACTTTATATATTATATAGTATATAGAATAAAACAAATATATAAAGAAAAAAGTGGTATACTTTAATTATCCTCTTTTCTATATATTTCTTCTTTTTTTCTTTTTTTCTTTTTTTCTTTTTTTATTAAATCCATTTTACCATTTCATGATCAGCGTTACTTTCACAGTTTTCAGGAGAATGTCGATCATCATATGCCTTAAACACTTTTTTACATGAACCTATTATCTATAAATATAAAATAAAAAAATATATATATAATAATACTAATAATAATACTAATAATAATATTGATAAATAAAAAAAAGATGAATACATAATATATTTATATATAATTCCAACTATTTATTAATAATTTTAATAAGATAATGTATACATATACATATATATATAATAATAGAAAATTTTGAAAATTATTCACACCTTTTCGTTAAGCGCTGTAATTTTATCACGATCTATATATTTTAATAAAAATTCTGCTCCTTTCAAAACTTCATCAGAGCCTCTACATCCACAACCTTCACCATGTACTACTGGCATTTTGCTTCTTTCTTTTTCTTTTATTTTTTCTCTTTTCCTTTCTTCTTTTTTCTTCTCTTTTCTTCTCTTCTTTTCTTTTCTCGTTTCTTCTTCTTATTTCTTATTTTATTATATTATATTTTATTTTCTTTGAGAACCTTAGTTTTATTTTCTTCTTCAATTTTGCTTTATTAGTATTCTAAAAAATCTTTTTATGTTATATTATATTATATCTACTGAACAAATTAGGAAATCGGAATAATGAAACAATTGTTGTCTCTACTGAAATATTGTTTTAGTTTTTCTTTAAATGATTCAGATACAAATATTTTAATAAAATAATATTTATATCTCTCAGTAGGTAGGTATGTATGTATCTATATATGTACATATCTATGTATGTGTATAAGTACATGTATATGTTTAATTCGTGTTATAATTGTTTTCATACTTTTCATGTTTTTCAAACATTCCAATTTTTTTTTGGATATTCCAAGTTTTCCAGACATTCCAAACTTTTTTAGGATTTCCATACCCATGCAATTTTTATGGAAACAAAGACTTGTCTTATGTTTTTTCAAATTGTTATCATATTGTGAATTCAAGGATTATGAATAACGTTCCTGTTTTATTTTATTTTATTTTGTTATTGTATACTTTTTCCTTTCTTTTTTTCCTTTTTTTTTCTTTTTATTCCTTTAATTTTCTTTTTTGTTTTTCTTTCGTTTTAATTATGTTAACCCCTCATTTCAAAAAAAAAAAAAAAAAAAACTGCTGTTAATTTAGGGGTTGGAAAAGAGGAGAAACTATTCTGGTAACATAACTGAATCTAATTCCAATATATTATAATAGAATAAAAAAAGTAGAACTAAAATATACTTTTATTTTATTTTTATTTTTGTTGTTATTTTTTAGTTTTATTTTAGTTTTTTTTTTTATTTTTATTGTTCTCATTCATATTCCATTTTATATGTACTTATAGATTCTTATTGAGGATGTGGTTCCTTTGAGTTGATAATTAAAAATGTATAAATAATTAATTGTGAATATATCTGGAACGGATAAAAGACACATGACAATTGAACATTCAAATAAAGATATTAAGAAATTTGAAAATTAAGAAATTAGAAAATTAAGAAATTAGAAAACTAAGAATTAAAAGTAAGAAATTAGGAAATTCATTAGATAAGAAATTTTATTAAAAAATAAAAAATAAATAAAATCAAACAGATGGAAATCAATGCAATAATATAGCATTTGTTGCGGTTTATTCTTACAAAAAAAAAAAAAAACGTGAAAAAAAAGTAATAAAAAAGTAATAAAAAAAAAGGAAAAAAAAAACATTTACACTGGAGAACATATAAATAAACATATAAATATATATGATAACCAAATTCAATTTAAAACAATAAAAAAATAAAAATAAAAATATAGAAGCATTCTATTTCTATATCTCTTCTTTTTTTTTTTTTTTTGTTTTCCATTTTCTTCTTTCAAAAGAATAAAATATGTAATCATATGTATGTGACATTGTTGTCTTTTTAAGGATCAAGTTCAGTGACTTTCAGAACAAACACATCGATTAAACTCATTCAGTATGTTTTGATATCGAATAACATATTTTAAAGATAATTTATATGATACACATATCAGTCCACTCTGTCAAATTGATCAAATCAGTATAATCAGTATAATCAGTAAAATCAGTAAACTTAGTAAAATTAGTAAAATAATACTTCCATAAACAACATACTATTATTAATAATTACAATACGAAAAAAGAAAAAAAAAACAAAAAAAGAAAAAACGGTACTACCATATATTTTCTACTATCTATTATCTACTATCTAAATTTTTTATTTTACAATTTCCATTTTACAATTTCCAATTTACAATGTAAAAGGTATTTTATGTTTATTATAAATTAACATATTTAGTAAATATTGATCTTCATATGATCGATTCCATGGATAAGCATGATTTCTTGCATTAATACAATCTATTTTTTTGTTTGTGTGTGTCTTATTTTGTATTATTTTTTGTCTTATATATTCTGATAGTTGATCATAATTATTATTATTATTATTATCATAATTATTATTGTCATAATTATTGTTGTCATAATTATGGTCATTTAATAATTCCTGTTGATTATTTTTTGCTTCTAGTAACATATGAGCTAAACAAAGCTCAAAAGAATTGAGCAAATTCAATTCTTTCAATGATATAATTCGTAATAAATAACACTTATATTGTATTTCTTTAACATTAATATTGTTAAGATTTGCTTCTGAAAAAATATTTAGTAATAAAACTTTTGAGGTATCAGATAAACATAAATGATAATATCGAAAATGGAAAAAAATTCGAGCACGCCAAATTAAACACTCTTCTAATAATTTATAAAATCTATTATATAAACAGAAATGTATACACTTTCCCAATTGAAGTAACAATGATTGTATATTTAAAGAAACAAAAGATTTTTCAAAATAATTTATATGATTCATTTTATTAATTTCATTAACCATTTCTTTTTCATTTAATATATTTGATAAAAATTTTTGTTCATAAGATAACATGTTACTAGTACATATATTTTGACAATCATTTTGATAATTATTTTGATAATTATTTTTATTGATAGATTTTTCTTTTATCATCTCTTTATATCTATCAAACAGGTTGGTAATTTCTTCTTTATCTAATATTCGGATTTTTATGGATCTTAAATTTTGTTTTTTATTTTCTTTTTTATTTTGTTTTTTATTTTCTTTTTTAATCATTTCAACAGTCTCTATCATTTTGTTACTTTCGATTGTTTCTATTTTCTTTTTTTTGACATCTTTTACTTCTCCCATTTTATTTTCTTCATTAATCAAAGTGAAACAAAGTGCTTTAGCAAAATATAATGTGACCGAAAGAAAAAACATTTCTCCTTTTAAGTAATGTATTCCAATTTGTTGATTTTTGTCTCTATTTTTGTTATGGTTTTCATTTATTAACAATTGATTTGTTAATAATATGCGAAACAAATTTGCATAATGAATTAATCTTTCCATAAATCCACATTGGTAACTAGAAAGACATAAAAAGTTTAAATTTTCATATAAAAGAAGTATTAACATTTCATCATTTTTACATGATATATGTTTCCAACATTTTCTAATATCCCGTATAATTCGAATTTTGTATTTATCCCTTTCTTTTTTTCTATATATTAAAGATTCTAAACTTCGTAAGTGGTTTCTTTTTTTATTGTAATATTTCTCTTTATAATAATATTTCGACAATATTTGTATAAGTAAGTTGTGTAAAATAGAACAAAAAAAATATAAATTTGGAAAATCATTTCTGTTCTCATAAAAACATATTAGATTGAAATACGCTGTTATGTTTAAAGGATTGAGCATAAGAGATTTTTTTATAAGAACCAAAAAAAGGGATTCTTCTTTTTCTTTTTCTATTACTCTATCTTTTACTATATCTACAGCTACAGCTGCAGTTGGAATTACATATGTTTCATTATCATATGTCGTTTCTATTTTTTCATTTTTTTTTATATTTTTTATATTTTTTAGTTTTTCAAGAATAATGGAACTTTGTTTCTGACACAATATAGATTTTATAAATTTATGTTTATTCACCTTTTCTAATTTTTCGTAAATATATTTGGTTTCGTTTTTTATATCCAAATTCATCTTAATATTTGACAATCCTAATTGTAATTCTTTCCTTATTTTTTTTGTTCTCCCAGCAGTTGTACAGATACACCTCCTATTGGTAATACTTAAGTACTCCAATGCAAACCGATGGTTCGCCATTTCGTTTCACATATTTTCTCTTTATTTGTCATCATTTTTTTTTTTCTTTTTTTTCTGTTTTTTCCAATTGCCGTTTCTTCGTAATGACAAATAGTTATATACTGTTTGTTACATGTCATATATAATATTTATATTCTACATAATATGTATAAATGAATTCATTTACAATAAAAAAAAATATTAAATGTGGTATCTCATCAATAGTTGTGTCAGTTGTTGTCTCAATAATTGTGTCAGTAGTTGTGTCAATAATTGTGTCAATAATTATGTCAATAGTTATATCAATAACTGTGTCAAAATGATTTTTAAAAATGAAAAGTGACAACAAAAACAAACAACATAATTCCTTCCAGACACTACAATACTGTCAGGAAATTTAAAAATGGTATAAATACTACGAAAGCAACAACAATTATCATCAGATAAAAATGAAATGAAAAATATTAAAGAGAAAAATATTGATACACAATTTTAAAAAAATTGCATTATAAATAAAGAAAAAAAGAACACAACAAAACATAAATCATAACAAGACAAAAAAAAAAAAAAAATAAAAAAAAATAATCCTTACAGAT
>LSRZ01000081.1:0-36747 GCA_001625125.1 Haemoproteus tartakovskyi | reverse complement strand
TATATTTATATAAGAATATAATATATAGAATAAATGATTAAGCATATCTTTTTTTTATATACGTTTATATTTAATTTTTATTTATATTTATTTAATTTGATTTGCATTTATGAACATTTTCAATTTTTTTTCATATTTTATGTACCTCAATAAAAAAATAAATCGCCAATCAATTCAACATGCTGTTTAGCATGTCATTTGAAATTTTTATTTTGTTTATAAATTTTTCATTTTAATTTTTGAACTTGGAAATTTTTTTTTATAATTAAAAAGAATCTCGTTAAAGGAGTTTGTTGTTAATGCTTTTCTTAATTTTTCAAAACACTTTTTAAGTGAAGTATTGCCAAATATTGACTTCTTTGACACAATTATATATGACAAATATAAATTATAATTACAATTAAAGTTTAAATTATAAATTAAGAAAGTTCTAAACCACTCCATAGAGTTAACCATAGAGGAAAAACATTTTAGTTAATATTATTATGTCGTCTATCTCATGTTTCTATTCCATTTTTATATTTTTTTTTCGCTTTTTTTGAAATTGTGGAAGAAACTGAAAATTACGAGTTACATATTTCTTTTATAAATAATTGACTATAAATGGACTATAAATATATTATAAATAGATTATAAGATTACTATAAATAGATTATAAGATTACTATAAATATATTATAAATATATTATAAATATATTATAAATATATTATAAATATGTTATAAATATATTATAAATAGACTATATAAAATATATAATAAATATATAGGTTTTACCTTTTTTTTTTTTTTTAAAAGTATTATAATTTAAATAAAATGTGAAAAACAGTATATATATATTTTTATTTTTATGACACTAGGATAGATTAAGTCGTCATATGTTTATAGACTTGCTTCAAGAATTATGAGTTTCTTTTTGAAAGACCGTTTTCTTTTTCTTTTTCTTTTTTTTTATGAAACGGAATATGTTTTAAATGTTAGTTTAATTTACTTCTTCAACATCAATTTTCATTTGAAAATAATTATACAGTTCTTATGATTGATTCTTCTGTTTTTCTTTAAAAAGTTTTTTATTTTTTCAAGAGTTATATGTATATATATATATATATATATATATTGATGGGTGAGGAGAGAGATTATAATTTAGTTTTTTTTTTTTCTATATTAGTACTTGTTATTTTTAAATTATTTTATTTATTTTTATTTATATTTTCTTTTCAATTTCTGACCTTTTTTTCTTTTCGTTTTATGTTTGATTGATCGTTTAGTTGCTTACTTGCTTGATTGTATAATTGATTTATTCATTAATTAATTGATTAATTGATTGATATCTTGATAGATTAATTAATTCTTTGAATGACTATTTGATGTAGTTTTTGGTGGCACCATGGATATGGAAGAAGAAAGACAGTTAGAAGTTCATATAGCAGGTTCATCTGGAAGTAGTTCTAGAAGAGAGACATTGTCACGTTTAAGAAAACGTAGATATACTCGTATATGCATATTAGTACTTTTAGTGTTAATTAGTGTCTCTCTTATTTATAATTTGGTAAATCAATTTGTTCAAGATGAAAATTTGAATTCGAAACCAGATCGTTCTTCAGATTTTTTAAAAAAAGAAGAGTTAGTTATATTAAGGCGATTAATACAACATTATAAAAATGAAGTCGATGATGAAATTAATGAAGAAACTAAAAAAGAGATAAATCAATATAATAATCAATATAATAATCAGGAAAATAATCAAGAAGTAAATTATGAAACCAAATGGAATAATGAAATCAATTCGAATAATGAAATGAATCAAGAAAAATTAGAAGAAAAAATAGATGGAAAGAAAAAAAAAATTACAAAAGATTTATTAATGCTTTTTGAAAATCATGATGGTAATATAGGTAATGACAAAATGTCAGAAATGATTGAAATGTTGTTAAATTTTCATATAAGATCAAAATCTCAAGCGAAAATTCAAGCGAAAATAGAAGATAAAGAAAAAAAACAAGTGGAGT
This sequence comes from Haemoproteus tartakovskyi, assembly GCA_001625125.1. Lineage (NCBI taxonomy): Eukaryota > Apicomplexa > Aconoidasida > Haemosporida > Haemoproteidae > Haemoproteus > Haemoproteus tartakovskyi. The sequence continues at coordinate 34,740 of LSRZ01000081.1, read as the reverse complement.
ACCTTTTGTTAAGTAGTATAGGAAGAAATGAAAATTTTGATGAAAAAGAGACAACAAGTTATACTGATCATAATGATGAAAAAAAAAATAATAATAATATTTTTAATATTGGAAATTCTATAATTGATAAAAAAATATTAGAAAATGAAGAAAATAGACAATATATTTTACATAATTTAAAATACATAAATCATTTTCAAAACTTTATTCAGGAATACAATAAAAAATATAAAAATATGGAAGAAAAAATAAAAAGGTATGAACAGTTTAAATACAATTATAAAAAAATAGAAGAACATAATGCTGCAAATGATTTGTATAAAAAAGGTATAAACCAGTTTAGTGATTATTTTAAAGAAGAATTTAATAAACATTTTAAAACATTACCAGACTTACCAGTTCATATCTATAAAGAACATGTCGTACCACTAAATCAAGTAATAGCAGCTCAAAAAAATTTTAAAAATCAAAAAGGAGAAAAAGTGCAAATATTTAAAAAGAAAGATAAAGATAATGAGAAAAACACAGACAGTTACAATGTCAGAGACAATTACAATGTCAGATACAATTACAATGTCAGATACAATTACAGAGATATATACAGGGAGACTATTAAGGAATGGAATAAAACATATAATAACAATAAAAATGATAATTATAAAACTGTTATAATAAATAACAAAGATGCAACAAAAGAAATAAAAGAAACAGAAGGTGACAATGATAACAATAGCGATAACGATAATTTCCCACCCCATTTAGATTATAGGAATGAAGGAATTATAAGCGAAATAAAAGATCAAGGGGTATGTGGGTCATGTTATAGTTTCAGTGCTATTTCAAATATTGAAAGTATGTATGCACAAAAAAATAAAAAAATGTTAAATTTTAGTGAACAAGAAATTGTCGATTGTTCTTACTCTAATTATGGATGTAAAGGAGGACATCCTTATTATGTGTTTGCTTATGTAAAAGATTATGGTATATGTTTATATGATGAATATCCATATACAGGAGTAGAAAATATTTTCTGTTTAACAGATAAATGTTCCTTTAGACAAAAAATAAGTGCTATAGGATATGTAGAACCTAAGGAACTTATAAAAGCGCTAAATGTGATAGGACCAGTAACTGTTGAAGTTGGTGCTGGTGAAGATTTTGTCCTTTATCAGAGTGGAATATTTAATGGACCATGTATAGATATTAATCATGCAGTTCTATTAGTTGGATATGGACAAGTAAAAACAGGTTCTACATACAAAAGGAAAAATAAGCATTCGAATCAGATTGGAAATGAAAAAGCTCAAAATCTAAGAAACCGATGGAACTCAGACAGTAAAACAGCTGAGACTGTTCCTACTGGTGATTATGCCTTTGATGAAATAAACAGCGATAATGAAAATAACGAACATGAAGAAAATGATGATGACATTATTTATTATTGGATTATAAAAAATTCATGGGGAAAGAAGTGGGGAGAAAACGGTTTTATGAGAATTGCCAGAAATGAAAAAGGAGATAATTTTTTCTGTGGAATTGGTATAGAAGTGTTTTATCCTATATTATAAAAAAAAAAAAAAATAACTATTTTTAAATGTAATATAGACTTTTTTTTTCTGTTTTTTTTAATTATGAACACCGAAAAATGTCGAAAACATAAAATATCAAAAACATTTGAAATTTATAATAGTACATTAGTGTATGTATTAATGTTTATTTTTTTTAATGTAGTTTGATTTCTTTTTTGTAAATTGTTAGTTCTTTTTAAAAATTTTTATATTAAATGAATTTGCTTATTTTTATTAAATGAAATTAGTTTTTTTCTTTCACTTTTTCTTTTACTTTTTCTTTCACTTTTTCTTTTACTTTTTCTTTCACCTTTTCTTACTTTTTTTTATTTTACGTTAATGCATACATATTTATTCATATATATTTATATATATATATATATATATATATAACACTTTTAATTTTAACGCAAAAATAAATGTTGTATCGAATGCAGTTAACAACGCAACGATGAATATAATGCTTAGTAAGTACAACTTTAAATGAATGCATCAATGCTTGTTAATTTTGTATTTTTTGTTACAGTAAACAGTAAACATTAAACAGTTTTATTTTATTTTATCTTATCTTTTTTTTTTTTTTTTTTAAATATGAATAATATGTTTGTTTTGTGTTCGATTTTTTTGTTTGTGAATATTGGTTTGTCGTGTTATGGTTTTGTTCTTTAAATTTTTTTTGAAATGTCCGTTAAAAACATGTTTTTCAGAAATTTGAAACATTTTTTGAACAGTTAAATATTGTAAAGACTGTCAAAATAAATTAATTCATTGTTTAATGATCAACTTTACAAATAAATTACAACGGACGTCTAGATTTTTTCTTATAATGAAATGACATGACATGACATAAAAAAAAAAAATAAAATACTGATACAATTAAAGTCGAAGTTGCTATCATCTATTTTTGTTAAAAAAGAAAGAAAAAGGCTTTCATAAGTCAAATTGGGAAGGGGTTCAATTAAATTAGAATTTAATGAGAACTAAAGAAATATTATTAAAAATTAAAAAATTGTGGATATACTTCTTATATTTTATGTATATGTATATACATGTAAAAATTTACTACTTGTATATGCCATTTTTGATTTGGAACTTTTAAAATCGAATTATATAAACATATTATGAGAAACATACACGGATCTGCTTTACTTTTCTCTATGTGTATTTTAAGTTTTGGAGTATATTATTATGTAAAAAAAACGAAGAACAAAGATTATGAAAGGAGATATGCTGGTGTGTTAAAGGATATAGAAAGACAAAAAAAAAAATTAGAAAAATGGAAAATCGATAATTTATAAAAATAAAAAACATATGAGAATACACAATTTGTTAAACTAGAATAATTATTATCATATAAATATATTAATAGAAATATATCAATATAAATATTATATATAGAAAATAAATAAAAACATTGTGTTTGTATTATTATTAATTTTTTTTTTTTTTTAATTGGAAGACAATCTATAAATCGAGATATCAAAAGAAATCTATCAGTATAGTAGTATCTAGATTAACTACTACTTAAATATCATGTTAACTTCCTCGTTAACTCATTTGTCAACTCGTGTATAACGTTTTGAGCTGCTTTTCTGTTTCCCTACTACTTCTGTAAATGATTTGGTGGTACCTAATCTATCACAAGAAAACAAACAACGGAAAAAAAGAAACTACTACAAAATGAATATAATTCACATGTTATATAATGAATTTAAAAACACATTTAAAAATAATAAGAGTCCCGTTGTACAATCTTCCATTTTAAAAAATATGAAAATAGAAAATATTTATTCACATGGAAAAATAAACAAAAAAGAACATTACATATACTTTAAAGAGTATGACATAAATACCCACAGTAAGAGCAAAACAAGAAAAAAAAAAAGAAAAAAAAAAAAATATGTGTTGATTTAATTTCATATTTGTCAAAATCAAAAGCATATTACAAATTCATATACTATATATGTGCATAATTTGTTTTATATAAATAAATAAATACATATATATATATAAACAATAACTTTTTATTTGTATTTTTCATTTCTACCTTTTGTTTTTCTTTATTATAGACATAAATTTCAAACAAGGAATTCAGAGAAAAAAGCTGTTTCAAATAAAAAAAGGAAATAAATATTTAATAGCATCTACTGCAGTTGGATCTACATTAGGACTTGTTTTATTTGTTTTTAATTTTTCTTCCAAGTGGGATATACAGTAATATTATTTGAGGAAAATGGGGTCATAAGAAAGAAAATGAATATAAAAAAATCAGAAGATTGATAAAAAGGAAAAGAAATAAAGTATCATTTATAAAGTATTATTTATAAAATATCATTTATAAAATATCATTTATAAATTATTATTTATAAAGTATTATTTATAAAGTATTATTTATAAAGTATTATTTATAAAGTATTATTTATAAAGTATTATTTATAAAGTATTATTTATAAAGTATTATTTATAAAATATCATTTATAAAATATCATTTATCCTTCTTCCTTTTTTCTTTTTTTTATTATTTCCATTCAACTGAAATAAAGTTAAAGAATCATTCATTATATTTAACCATTAACATTAAGTTCTTGACTTTTTAATTTAAACAAGAATTTACACAGAGATTCAAAAAGTGTTCATCTCCTTTGTTTAAATTGCCATTGTGTCCTGAATTAACTACCATTGGATAACCCAAAACTCTGCAATAAAAAAAGAAAAAGAAAAGGAAAGAAATAAGCAAAAGAAAAAAAGAGATAAGCAAAAGAAAAAAGGAGATAAGAAAAAGAAAGAAAGATACAAGCAAAAGAAAGAAAGATATAAGCAAAAGAAAGAAAGATATAAGCAAAAGAAAGAAATATATAAGCAAAAGGACGACAAAGAAAAAAAAGAAGAAAACATAAAGAGGAAAGAAACAAAGATAAAAAAATGTGATGTATAATGAATTTAGAATGTACAATTTTATGCATCGTAGAAATATAATACAAAGTAAAAAAATAAAAGTATAACAAAAAACTACAGTAAGTGAAATTGCAAATAAAAGTGATATTGTTTTGTATCTTTTTATATTGTATTGGGTTGATGTGGTGATCGTGAACGAACCTTGGAGAGTAAATCTTGTAAAGACCTTTGTAAAAAACACGGAACGTTTTAATAAGTGTAAGTGGATACAGATCGGCTAATCGAATCAAATTATTTTCAATTATATCTAAATCCATAGATTGGATAACGCGTTGAAAAAACATGTAAAGAACATAAGTATGTGTTAATAATTTTTTAAATAATAAAATGCGATATATTAAAAATATGATATATTGAATACTACTATCTTGATTTATAGAATTATATTCACTGATGATTTTATTCGAATAATTTTTCATTTTGTTTAATTCATTTTCAATTAATAAAAATATTTTACAAATACTCATTCGATTGTTAAGTCGCAGCCAACTAACATATTTTTCTAAACCTTTTGACATATGTTTCCCATTTTGTACATCAAATCCAATATCACTGGCAAAAATATCAAGAAAGTTTGTTGATTCAAAAGATGCATATCTTTTTTTTTTAAAAAAAAATAACAACTCTTTTAAATCTATTAAATATGCGTTATCATCAAGTTTGTAAAAAACATTAGGACAGTTTTCTATGTTTTGTTCTTTATATAAATCTAAACAAACAATAATGTCATGTAATAATAAAGACTTTTCGATAGTGACATATGATTTTAACAAATTCGTCTCGTTATAAAAATTTTTATTCATTTCAAAAGATTCTTTTATGGTAATTCGATTTTTTTTGGGAAATTGACGTAATAGCCGTTTTTTTTCTCGTTCTTCTTTTTTTTTAAAAGATTCTAATATAGAATTGGGACCTTCCAAATCGGAGTTTTGTTCTTTCACTTCATCACTGCAACTACTAGAATCATAATTACTAAAAATGTCCTTATCATTTACTACATTGTATATGTGTTCGGCATCCCCTTCATTTGTCTTGCCTTTTTCTTTTTCACTATAATAAGATAGAATAAAAGGAATGTGAAACAAAAAATTCGAAAACTCATTTTCCTTGGAACTTCGAAAACATTGAGGAGGATAAGAACCGAATACTTTCATTCTTTTAATAAAAGATTTTACAAAATTAATTTTATGTTCTTCTGCCGTTTTATGTATTTCCTGAAATATCTGACCTCCTGAATTCAATTGTGTATTTATAGCATCTAAAATTTCACTTAAAGAATTGCTAAATTCATTTGCAAATTTAAATACATCAACACCTTCTATATGAAAAGTTTGCTTGCCTGATTTTCTATTATCTAGTTTCATGAGGTCATAAAGAAATTCATTTCCTATAAAAAATCCACTATATGAAAAATGTACTTTTTCAATTTCTTTTCTTTTAGACATATACAAATCTTTTAAAATTTTGTTTAATTTCTGCATTTCATGTTTATAATTTTCGTCTTCATTTAAAATATCTAAAATACTTATTTTCTCTTTTCCACTTTTCTCAGTATTATTTGTACAGTCACTTAAAAAATTCTCATACCCAGAACTATTGGGGTTAAAAGATTTTATAAATTGAAAATAATTGTCATCATTATAAATGCATTTTAAAGCATTGTTCGTTTCCTTTTCCAATTTATATTTATCTGAATTAAAAAGAGCAATAATTACATTATAACATTCCAGTCCCATTGAAACAAAAGCATTGTTTGTCGTTTTAGTTCTATTTATGAAACCGTAATAATCATTTAAAATTTTCCAACTTTTTAAAAATATTTCTATATCTACCTTTTTCAATTTATGTTTCATCCATGTTTTATCAACATATTCATCAATTATTAACATATCTACATAACAACCTTTTTCATCTAAAATATTTAAAGGTCTCTTTTCCTTTTTATGTTCTCCATCTTTATTTCCATCTTTATTTCCATCTTTATCTACATATTCCTTTTTCCTTTCCCTTTTCCTTTCTCCTTCTCTTTTCATTTCTTCTCCACTTACACTTATACTTACATTTTCCTCCTTTTTTTTATCATTATCCTCTTCTACCTTTTCATTGATTACCAGAGGTAACATCTCTGCTATCATACCATCCTGTTTCCAACATTTCTGACACCCTTCTTTATCATCACCCATTAAAGAAATAGGTCCCTTTTTATCAGAAGCACATTTTTCATCTAAAGAAAATCTCCTTGTTTCGTCCCAAAGTATTTTTCCGTTTTTGCAAAATTTCGAAATTTCTTTTGAAACTCCAGTAACGACATTAGATAAATAATGAATTATTTCATCATAGTTATCATAAATTACTATTTTAGGAACATCTGCATTTACGTAATATTTTGTTATATCTAATTTATAAGAAGTGAACTGTAAAATATAGTACACATATTCTCCAATCATATATCTCGCCACTTCTTCAAATACAGCAAATGACTTATCTACACATATAAAAGCAATTCCATTTTTCTCTTCTTTCTTTTTATGTTTATCCATTCCCTCCAAGTACCACATTTTCTGTAACCTTGCTGTTCTCCTTGTATTCCTAAGTCGTATTATTTTCATCCACAAATTCTTAAATGTTAATGTTACCAAACGGATTAATTGTAAAATCAAAAGAATGACACACTTAACAGAAAAAAAGTATCTTTTGAAAAAACTTCTGTTATCTCTTTGTAACATTCTTCGAATCTTTTGAATTCTTTTTTTCGATCGTTTTATATATATTTCATTTTTTTGAATATTATAAATCAACTTCTTATCGTTACTTTTTTTATCAAAACTATTTAAATGGTAAGAAACATAAAAACATAAAGGACCTCCGATAGATCTCCCGTGTAATCCTAAATATTTCACCCTTTTCGACAAAAGATACTTCGACAAATGCAATGCATCTTCGTTGTTTCTGTTCAAATTCGGGATCCCCGAAGATCTACTATATCCTCGATAATTGTACACAAACACGTTAATTCCTCTCTCCAAATAAAACTCGATTGTACCAAAAGCAAAGGCATTTTGTTCATAATAAGCTGCATTCGGATTGAAATACAGTACCAAGGGAATATCTTTCAAAAAGTCTTTATCATATATAAAATTATAAAAACCGTTATTAAAAGCTCTTAAAAAAACAGCCTCTTTTTCTGTAGTACACAGTTGTTCTTCCGTTACTCTCCGACTCTTTCCTATTTCTTGTTTTTTTTCGAAAATATATTTCTGTTTTCTTTCTTTTATTAGGCTCTTACTAGGAATAAACATACAATCCAATTGAGTGTTGTTCACTTGAAGATACTCTTGTTTTGCATAATATTTGTAAATTAGTTCAAATTTGAACAAATCTAATGAACCCGCTACGGGGGGTTTGAGAAAATCAACCATGCACTTATACATATTTCCGATTGTAAATGGTTCTTTATAAGTATTCTCTTTCAAAATATCTCCTAATTCTTTTAAAATATACAAAATGTTTTTTAACAATTCGGAAAAAGCATTCTTATCAATGGAAATGAAAAATTTCCTATAATAGGTAGGTATTATTGATTTCTCATAATTCTCGCGATTAAAAAGACTTAATATATTTATTTCTACATAATCCGATGTTTTGTTTCTAACATGTATTTTTTTCTCTTCTTTTGTTTCGTTTTCTTCACTTGAACTTTCCTTCGCAAAAGGGGAAGCCCCTTCTTCTTTTTCTTCCTCTTTTTTTATGTGTTCAAATAAAAAATTTGTGAATATCTTTTCATCACTCTCCTCTTCTTTTCTTCTGTTCCTTTGTTGCTTCTGCTCATTTTTCTTCTCACATTTTTCTTTGCTCTTTTTCCTTTGACTTTTCTCAAACGCAGTATTTTGTAACTCGGTCCAATTTTTTTCGATATATGTAACGACTTTAGGGTTAAAATCTTTTCGAATTTGTATATCGGTAAATAACTCCGTTTCTACTATATCTCTTTTTTTATTAACACATACTTTTATGTTATTCACCTTTTTCATCAGCTGTTTTAAGTAAAGATAAAATACCAGTTGTTCTTTTGATACTTTTAAATTCTGTTCTATATTCATATACAAGTAATAATACACATACAAATTGTATAATACATGTAAACTATTAAAAAATATAAAACAATTATTGTCACTTTCATCACCATTACTTCCATTAAACGAATCATCATCATCATCACCATCACTTCCGCCATCAACATCAAAAAGTTGACGGAAATTTATTTTCAATTTTCCATTATTTTCATTTTGGTTTCTTCTACTACAACTAGTTGCCACATAGTATTCTTCGACATGTCTTAAAATTTCACTGATGGAACTAGAAAACTTCACAACTTCCATCCAGTAAAACTTGCACGTTGCAATTCGATTGTCATAGTCTGTCTATAAAAAAAAGAAATGGAAAAAACAGAAAATATATAAAGGAGAAAAAAAAAAAAAAGAGGAAAAGGAAGATAAAGACAAATGAAAAAGCATATAAGAAATATATATAAGATAAACATAAGATATACATAAGATATACATATGATATATATATGATTTACATATGATATATATATGATATATATATGATATATATATGATTGACAGACTCTTAGTTCTTTTTTTTTTCACAGTGTTTAGTGTTGTCAAAATAACATTAATAAAGTATCTTAATGAAATTGTACCTTTTTGTAGAATAGGTACAGACTTCCAGGATACGCAATAGCCCTCACAAAAAAATGAAAACAGAAATAAATAAGAAAAACCTTTAAAATTAAATAAAAAACAGCATTCTTAAATACATATAAAGAAATTGACACGTACATGTACAAAAAGTATAGTACAGTGGACAGAAAGAAAATCGATCGACTGTTTTTTTTTAATACTTTAAAAAATTTACTCAGAATCATAATTAAAGGTGTAAATGATAAGAACTTTTAAAAAACAACGCTGGTCTGGTTTTTTCTCTTTAAAAATAAAACAGGCTTTTTATTGTTGTATGCACTTTTTGCACATAACGAGTTTTTCATGGATTTTAACAATTAATATTTTCAATTTCACATGGTCAAACAAACTGAACATTTTATATGCAGATCATACATATATATATATACACATGTGTATGCTATAATTCACTCATTTAAGATCCAGAAGAACAAACAATACAAATGAACAAACACTCAGTCCGATATGCTAAAAGTTTAACAATATTATAATTTTATTACAAACACAAACGTTTCTCTTTTAAAAATTCTCTTTAAGTAAAATAAAAAAAAAAAAAAAAAAAAGAGGCAGAAGAAAAAAATTGGGATTAAGCCCATTTGTAAACAAGGATTCTTTTCTTATGTTTTAAGAAACATGTAAATTAAGTAATCTTTTGTGAACTGCTACCAACTTATTTTATATGAACTTACTTTTTTGTTAATTCAATAATTTCCGTTTTCTTTAGTTCACATGATAAATAAATAATATTATTCTAATTATACCTGTAATTTTATTTATAATTATATAATATTTACTTCTGTTTCTTTTCAAACAAAAAAAAAAAAAAAAAAAAATATATGCAAATGTCAGCAAGAATAAAAATATTTTTTTATGTGAAATGTTTTTTTTCTTTTTTTTTTAATTTGTACAAATAACGAATCCAGACGACACATGTGGACCTTTTTTTGGAAAATATCTATATCATATTATTATGATAAGGATCCTGTTACTAATTACGATAAAATAATATTTTGTTCCTTTTTTATAACATTTTATTTTAAAAATCAATATTTCTATTGAAAACATAAAAAGGATAGATTATTCTTTAAGAAGAACCATTCTACGTTTTACACAACGATATCATGATCAAGATCAACATGGTTCCACATGCTTTCACGTTTCCATATAAACAATTCTTCAGTTGTTTCCATTTTTTTGGTGTTAGTCGATACCAAATGCAAAATGAATGAACATTTTCAAAAAATAGAAACTTATCACCAGAGAAATTACATTTTGCTTTCTCTTTTATATAGTTTTATTGTTTCACTTTTCTCACAAAATGTAAACAGACATAGATGAAAACAAAAATTCTATTCGATATAAATGTTTAGGATCATATATGTATCAGAAGAAAATGACAAATTCATTGCATAACAAAATTTATTAACACACTTAAAATATTTTCATAAAAAAAAAACTATAAATAAAATAAAAAATAAAATTAACGCATGTATCATATTATAATATAAAACAGTACATAAAAATGTAGAACAATATATAAAAAAAAATATATAAAAAATAAATACAAAAATATATAAAAAATATATGAAAAATATCTGAACAATATATAATAAATAAAAAATGTAATATTTAAATACTATTTGGATATTTAAATACTGTTTCCTTTTTAAGCACATACCCCATCTATTATACCAGTTACATATTTTGTATATTCTTCTTTATATCTTTCAACTTCCTCTGCCAACGCTTTTTGTAATCTCTCCAAAACGATATGATTCACATCTTTTTCAAACACTTGTACTTTTTCTGAAGAAATAAACGTCAGTTTTTTTATAGGACAAATATTTCTACTTGTAGAACATACAAAACAGAAATCAAAATGTGCAATATCATTGGTTTTAATAACCGTTTTTTCCAACGGTATATTTTCTTTTGTACATATATCTATAATCGTTTGTCGCATTGTTCCTTTTAATACAGTCTCATCATCTGCTGTATATAAAGTATTATTAAAAAAACAAAAAAAGTTACTACTAAGTCCTTCCGTTATTTCATTGTTCTCATTATATAATATTATTTCGTTTGTTTCTTTATTCTTCAATTTTAAAAGTTCTTCACGTATTTTATGAATTTCTGTTGATTTTACATTCGGATTTTCTCTTTTTCCACACATGATTTCAACTGCTACATATTTTGGGTGCACATCTAAAGACTTCATGTAACACAAAACCAAAAGTTTTTCATACACACTACAGGACTTTTTATACAATTCATTTCTGCTTAGAGGCTTCCAATTTAAAATTATAATTATTGCGTAATCCGAGTTATCATTAAAATACTCTTTTTTCAAATTCTTGTCTAACCCATTAAAAAATGAAACCCCCTTTAAAATATATTCACTGCAAACTCGAAATAGGTCCATCAACTCTATGTTCTTAATATTTAAATCTGTGGGAGTTGTTACATCTTCTTTATCCTTCACATGTTGATGCTCCTTTGGGCTTATGCAATCCGAATCACTTGCTTCTTTTTTTATATCATTTCCGTTCGTTGGTTGGGGCACGTTTTCTAAATATTTGTGTAAATTTTTTACATGTTCTTTAAATTTAAAAATGTACTGAAAACCATTTACTGTTTTCATAGAAGTGTATACTCCATTTAAGGAATATTGAAGAAGTTGTGGCATAGTCATACGACTTAAAACAACCTCATTTTCGGTTACTAAAATACCCATCACACTTTTTATCTTAATAATTATTACTTTTACTTTGTCAGAAAAATTAAGCAAAGAAAATAACTTATTTCAACTTAACAATTATGCCAGTAAACTATGTAAATAAATTTGTTATTTTGATGTTTTCGAAATTAATAAGAATTGAGCGATTTTTATTTTTTTTTTTTTCTCTTTCAAAACACCACCTGTAATATATGGAGCATTTTTTTTTTACTCATTATATATATAATGAACATTTTTATGATTCTAATTAGAATTTTATTTTTTGTCTGCTTCTTTTTCATATTGTTTCATCTTCTTAATTTCTGATTTTTAAAACTCTTTGATGCAGATATTATTATATAAAATACAAAAACTTTTATTCATAACAGAAAGCACATGCAACACACTTTTTCTATTTCCATTTTCTATTGTACTTTCAATTTGATAAAAATAACAATTTTCTTAAACTTTCCAAACCATTCTCCTCTTTTATTTCCATTTACATTTCGATTGGGATTTTCGTTTTTTTTTTGGATTTTGATCTTGAATTCAATCTTTCATTGGAACCAATTTATATATATCTCTGGATTTCATTTCCTCAATTTTCTATTTAAATGAACTGATAACATTATGACGACAATATGGAGGGAAACGAAAGAATAATATTTTCTGATAAATCTTATTATAATACACAACTCTTTTTAACCTAATAAATGTATATTATATATTATAGATAGATATACATAAAGATTCTTAAAAACCTGAAAAAAATTTCATCTCAATATTTTTGTTGGCGTTTAGTAAAAGTTTATAAAACGTAAAATTCCAAACAGATCTAGCAGATTTTACTTATTACAGTAGAAGCTTAGTAGATCTTTATTTATTATTCTTTAGGTTCCAAATCTGAAAACAATAAAAAAAGGAAAAATAAGCAAAGAAAAAAAAAGAGAGAAGACAGATCTTTTAAGCGATAAAGAAACGTCGCATGATTGAATCTTAAGTCGAAAAGAAATAAGAATTAGTATTGTGTATTTTTTTTTTTTTTTTTTTTATAGCTCTTTCGAAATGCGTCCACTTGGAATAGAGTAAAAGAAAAAGTGCATCTAATAGAAAATAATTGTAAATGAGAAGTTTTTTACATTTATATCACATGTTAATAGAGAAAACTAGGAGTAGAAAAATGTAATAAAAAAAGTATATCTTTTTACTTATCGAAGTAAAATTGTTTTTAGTACACTTTCATCCATATATATTTTCAATTATTATTATTTTTTTTTAACTTAATACTAACAAAAAAGAAATAAGTAGAAATTCTTTATATATTTTTCTTTTTTTTTCTTTATTAAATAAACTTGTATTATGCACTGTGTGTGTTACTCGCCACGAGTTCTTCTTTTTGATTGTTGCTTTATTGCATAACCAACTTTAATCGTATATAGTTCTTACATAAATTGGACTTATATATCGATAGATCCTAATTATACTCAAAAATATAAAACGAGGTGAAAGAAAAAAAATTAAGGAAATTTTTGTTGACAAAAGAATTTGTGCAGGTAACCAAAGAATGGCAAGAAAAAATACAATGATGTTAGTTAATTCGCAAAGCATCAAATGAAAGGAAACCATGTATATATACAAAGGCAACATATGATATCTTATACATATTCACAGCATATAGTATTTAAAAAAAAAGCAGGAATAGTCTTAGCGATCGTATAATATATTAATTGAATAAACTGTACTAATGTCGACTATCATTATTTTCTTTTTTCGATTGGTGTTATTTTTTATTTTCAAACCCTTCAATATGTACACGCAGGGAGTGGACAAAGAGCAGCAGAAAGAGGATGACAGAGAGGTGGAGGAGGGGGAGGAACAGGAGGAGAACGATAATAGTACTCAAAAAAAAGAAACAGAAAAAGAAGAAGAAGAAAATTTTTATGATGTGTATGAAGAGGAAATTACTACTTCTAAAGAAACTGTAAATTCCATAAGAAACTCTATTATCACAAAAAGCCAAATACAAGAAAAAATACAAGTGGAATACTCACACCGTTTTTCAGATCAGAATTTTAATTTCTTTCACGAAGAAGAAAATATGAGCATAAACGGTTTAGGGTTTCAACAACGAAATTCTAGTCATATCATCCATTTCCAAAGACAAGCAACGGAAGAAGGGGTCAGAAAAAAAAAGGAAGTGGGAGAATTCGAACAAATGGAGTTATATAAAAGTGACGAATCAATTCCCTATGGAGATAGAGAAAGTAGGGAAAATGTGGAAGATGTGGAAGATGGAGAAGATGTGGAAGATGGAGAAGGTGGAGAAGATAAAGACAGAAACAGAAAGGAAGACCAAGTCGAGAACAATAACAAAAACTTCTTGTATAACGACAAACAAAATTATATAGAATATATGAACAATGAAAAAAGAAATGAGATAAATAATGTTGAAATCGAAAGGGAAATCGAAAAAGAAATCGAAACAGGAATTGAAAGGGAAAGAGAAATAAGTGAAAACAGTCTTATTTTAAAAAGTTTAAAAAAAGATGTAAAATATCTCAATCAACAATATAATAGTACAATGGAAGAAAACAAAATAGTAGAAAAGAAAATAAAAGAAAAAGGAAAAAACCCCTTTAAAGATATTTATGAAGAATTAGGAAATTCTAAACATAACAAAAAAAATCATTTTGAATTTTCTAACAATTTTTCTGACGTTGACAACAATTATAATTCAAAAAACGAAGAAGACGAACAATTTTTAAAAAAAATTGAATATACAAGTGACATTGACACTGATAATGATCATATCGACAACGACAACGACAACGATGACATCTTTTCGAAAGAACCGTTTGATATGACGGCTTCAGCTGCACATATATGGGATAATATAAACAAAATGGAAGTGGAAGATCAAAAATCAGATTTAGAATCAGCAGACTCTTTTTCAAATTTTTTAAAGGAAGAACTATTCTCTAATGATTATGAAAAAGACAAAAACTATATGGACTATAGTACTTCTATTAATTTAGAGACGGAACAAATGAAACAAAAAAAAACAAATATTCTTATAGATAGCACAGAAAGTGAAACAAATAATTGGAACGAAATCCCTAACAATAGTTCTCCAGAAAAATTCGATACAAAAAAGGAATCCAATATAATGGACAGTATGAATGTATATATTCCATCAGATAGACACAAAGAAAATAACATAAGTCATGAAGGAAACCGACTACAGAATTCACAACAAGTGGACTTGTACAAAATGGAGAACACTTCTGAAAAAAATAATACTATAGAAAACAAAGAATATGAGAATTTATTTCCTAAATTTACTAAATTGGGAAGGGCAAATTCTTTTGAAAGCAGTTCTTCTGATATCCACTACGCTCGCTTTTCTTCCTCAGACGATGACGATCAGGAAAAGAAAAAAATAACGACGACAACAACAAGCAATGTGGTCATGAAAGAAGCAGATCGAAAAAATGAGCAAATAAATATTGTAGGCAAACCAGATGAAGACCGTAGTCTTACGAAATTGCAAAATTGGATATCGTTTAGAAAAAATAATATTACTCATTTTATCACACAACAGAGTAACAGTCCACTTTCCTTTGACATGAAAAAGGAGAAACAAATGAAGTTTGAGCTTGACCATGACCTTAATCTTGATCTTGAACGGCAAAAAGAAGTAAAGAGGAATGAACAGGAGAAGGGAAATAAAGAAAAAAGAGAAGGATTTGACGAGATTAAGAATGAAGTTGAGAATGAAGTTGAAGATAAAGTTGAGGATGAAAAAGAGGATATAAATAATATCAATATCAGTGTTAGTGACAGTGACAATGTTAGTGGCAGTGACAATGTTAGTGGCAGTGACAATGTTAGTGGCAGTGACATTGAGAAAGAAGATGATAAGAAAAATGAAATACAAGAAAGTGTACAAGATATTTTAACGGAAAAGAAAGAAATGAAAACAGATGATACAATCGAAGTACACGTGACTTTTAACGATAGTGAACAGTGGGACGATGAAGAGAAAAAGGATGTAGAAAACAAAAGCAAAAAAGCAAGTATAAAAAATAGGCAAATCAGAAATCAAACAAAACAGAAAAAAGAAGTAAAGGAAAAAATTGACCTTACTAATTCGAACAATGAGAAAACGACAACAAAGAAAATAAAATTAATGTCAAAAAAAAATAATAAGTTCGAGCAAGAAAAAAACAAGTTGAAAAAATTACAGAAAGAGGGAACAAGAAGACAGGAGGAAGCAAGTGATGAACTAAACACTCTTGGAAAGGAGTTGAATGAACAAATCTGGAATTTAGAAAAGGAACAGCAAAAAGTAAAAAAACTAGAATACGAATTAATAGCAAAAAGTGCACAAATTGAACTAGAACGAGAAGAAATGAAAAACAAAATAGAAGAGGAAAAAAAAAAAATTATGAAAACTATGGAAGAAGAAAGAAAAAAATGGATAAAAGAAAAAAAAAAAATAGAAGCACAAGTAGAGAAACAAAGAAATATCATTCTCAATAGAAAAAAATTATCAAATGAAATAGCCTTATATAAAAATAAAATTAAAGAAATGGAAAAACTCCTAGAAAAAGAAAAAGAACAACATAAAATGGTTACAGACAGGTTAAAAAAACAAGTGGAAAATCTGACTAAGGAAAATGAAAAAATAAAAATGGAGTTAAAAATATCAGAAGAATATAGAGATAAATTAGAAAGTTATCAACAAAAAACAATTTTGAAATTAGCAAAAAACGTAAACGAAAAACATGACTTTAGAACATTGAATTATTCAAAAGGAAAAAAAGACGAAAAACAAAACTATGTAAACAGTTCGGAAAGTGAACATGGAAAAAAAAGACAGAAAGAAAAAAAGGGAAAGACACAAAGTTGGATATATCATTTTACACAGATGAATCAAGTCAACAAGGTGAATCTGAAAAATCAGAGTCAAAAGAAATGCATAAGATACTAAATCAAAAAAGAAATGAAAAATTTGACGAATTCGATGTTATATATGCAGATCTAAATAATAACAATGACGAGTTACAAAATATACATCATACAGATGTATCAGGAAAACAAAATTATAATATTAAGGGAAATAATAAAAAAAGAAATAGTCTAAATAATTTATTTGTACATAAAACGATTACTAAAGAAAAAGAAAAAGAAGAAGAAGAAAAAATTACAAATGAAAAAGAAATAGAAAAAAAGGTTCAAAAAGTAAGGGCTATGATAATGAAAAATAAAAAAACAATAAATAGTGAGCAAATTAACAATAGCTATGATATAAACGAAAGCTTCGGTATATCTTACAATAATGACGCAAAGATATACGAGATGGAATCAAATGACAATACTGTTAATTTATTAGACCACTCGAACCAAGTTAGTTCTCAAAGAAACGTTAAAAACACAACAAATAAGAATACAACAAATTCATATAGAGAAAGAATTCCTGAAAAAGAAGCGCAAAAAAAAGAATTATGGAATGAATCCCGTTTTCTAGACAATTATCCATATAGTAAAAATGTTATAATGCACAGTGATGAAAAAAAAAACACAAAATTATGAATCTATGTTCGAAAATTTGAATGAAAAATTATGTATAGATAAACTAAGTGACCAACTCTCCAGAAAAAGTGGAAAAGACTATTCGAACGAACATAATTATAAAAATTCTTCAAGTAAAAATTATTGCAATAAAGAAAAAATTGAATCAACACAAAAACAGGTTGTACAAAATGTAAACACACATTCGGCAAATGTAGAAAAACAACCGCGTGATCGGTTAAATGGTTTTGATAATACCTTAGACGAAAATGCTACAAATGAAACAAACCAATATAATGAATATAATAAAAAGAATGTCTTAAATTTGTTTGGAAAGGATTGGTCATTTCTGTTAAACTTTAACTTTGAAAAACTTTTTGAAAAATGCGAAAATATTATGAAATCTTCTTTTTCTCTATCTCAAAAAATAAAATATAGACAAGCTTTTGTAGATGGAAAGATAGAAACACTATTTGAAGATGGCTTAAAAATAATTGAAAAAAATAAAAACAAAAAAATTATACACCCCGATAATATAGTTATTCATCTTTTTCACAATAAAGATTATAAAGCCACACTACCGAATGCGTACAAGGTGAGGAAAACATATAAAAAGGCATTTCATTTTAAACAACTTCTAAATATGTTCTGTATTTCCCCCTTTTCTGTACCATTTTCGTTATCTATTTTTATTTGGTTTGCGGCTTTTATTTTTATCTCTATCTTTATGTCTATTTATATATTTTTTTCTTTTTTCTTTTTTTTACAGTTATACCACTTTGCGAAGAAAAAAATTTATCAAGTGGAAATTCCTGACGTGTGTCAACTGAATAAGTAACATTTTTGATATATTTATATATTCTGTTTTTATTCATTTGAGCAGTTCATTTATTCTTTAAATACGTTTCTTTTTTCTTTTTGCAGATTTCCTAGCGGTCAAATTGATTGCAAATACAACGATGGTCATATGCAGATTATGTTTCCGGATGGAAAAAGAAGGGAAATCTTACCAAATAAAGAAGAATATGCATTTTCTTTAAACGGTATATTATATCTGGGGTTTTCCCCAAAAAAAAAAAAAAAAAAAAATAAAGGCTTTTATATACATATTGTTTTTAATATGGAGGCGAACATAAATAAAGTGTTGTTGTAATGTGGGAATCGTTTTATATTTGTTAATTTCTTTGTCATTGAGAACACGTTTGCACATGTACACATAAATACTTTTCTTTCTAACATATACTAATAATAATAATAATAATATATATTTCTTTTGTTTAGGAACTATAAAAAAGTTAAAATGAGGCGTTCTAATATACATGACCTAGTTTATGATTGTCGTTTCATTTATAAGGAAGTGTTTTCTGTTTTTTATTTTATTTTTTTAATTGGAAGGGAAAATGTAAAATAAAATAGAAGACATTTTTTTCAAATGAGAAAAAAAAAAAAGTCGACAGTGTAAAAATTTTTTATATTAATTGTTATTACAACGTAATAAATGGATATGAAAAATATAATTTTCTTATTTTTTTAATTTTTTAATAATTTTTTTATTTTTTTAATAATCTGCAAAAATGCAGCAAAATTTTTTTTGATGTGTTATATATAATTATGCTTTACATATATGAACTTATTATTGTTTTCAAGTGCTTAAGCAATTTTTGAAATATTTTTTCTTTTTTTTTTCTGTTTCATTTAAATTTTTTATTTTTTTTGTGTGATTACAAAACCATTTTTTTAGTGTTCTTTACTTTTTTCTAATTTTTCTTTTTCTTATTTTTTTCCTTCTGTTTTTTTAAGTACTGAAACATATGGATCTTAGAGTTTTGAATGCTCTACTATTTTATTTTAACAGTTTGTTTTAACATCTTTTAACAGCTTTACCGTTTTTAATAATTTATTTAGCAGTTTTCTGTTCGTTTGTTTTGTATTACGTCTTACAACAACAACAAAAAAAAAAAAAAAAACTTTAATTATAAATTAAAGAAGAAAAAAAAAAGATATATGATATATATATTTCAGTAGTTACGGAAATAATTGTAACTGTTAGAAAAAATTGTCGTTGGTTTTACAAAACTGAACCTCCCTTTTTTATAACGTTTCCATTAACATTGGTAAGACTTCTCTCCAACTGCACAAAATTAGATTCCGCGTTTTTTTTTTGTTCCTTACTTTTTCATTTTTTTTTTCATTTTCTTTTTTGTCAACTGGTATTTTTATGACCATCCATTTATCAAAATTTACGAATTCATTCACCACTAATGAAAGTATAAATAAAGGACATTTCACTAAACAGATATTTAATTCTTATAAATACCAATATCAATAAAATATATAATTCTGTATATATATTAATGAATATATGTGAAATTCTCTATGTGGTCTCTCTCTGTACTTTTACGGATATACAATTGCGCACTATAGTAAATACTTTAACTGCCAAGGCAATTTAACAACCAACATTTGTAACAATCAAAACAGATACTTTTACAATTTTTTATTCAATATTTCAAAATTAAAATGGCCCAAATAGATTTACAAAAAATTGGAAAAATAAGTACGGTGAATAATGCACCGTTAGTTAATTTTTTTAAAAAAGAAGATATCAAATTAGAAAGTGAAAAACAAAGAAAACTTGATTTTTATTTAGGAAGGAAATTACAGAATAGTGATAACAATACAACAACTACTACTACTGATAATAAGAATAACAATATTTTAAATGTGGTAGAAAAAAAAAATCGTGTTCTTCCTTCCAAAAGAAAATATTTATCAAGTTTATTAAAATTTGAATTATTAAAAAAGAGAAAGTTAGAAAAAAATGAAATATGTATTGATCATTTTAAAGACATGGAAAGTTATGCAAAGGAAATAAAAGATTTGGAAAATATATATCCTTTTATTTTTAATGAAACATTGAAGAAATGTAATGAAGATATTTTATCAGTACACAGAAAATTCTGCAATATTAAACTAGGAAATGTTGTAGATCCAGCTATTTGTTTTCCAAATATACTTCATCAAAAATATAAAAGTGATTACAACAAAAACGGAAAATCTCAAAATACTCCACTTATAACAAGAAAAGAAAAAAAAGAAAAAGAACAAGAACAGAAACAACAAAAAAGAAAAGGATATAGAATAAAAAATGATGTAGAAGAAGAAGATCAAAAAGAAGAAGAAGATGAAGATGAAGAAAATGATGATGATGATGATTTAGAAAGTGGAGAAGAAGAAGAAGAAGAATATGCAAATTATGCAGAAGATGGAGAATTAGAAGAACACCAAGTAAAAGGAATAAAAGCAAAAGGAAAAGGAGAAGAATATGTCAAAGAGGAAGATATGAAAAGAGAAATAGAAAAATATGTAAAGGAAGAAGTACCGACAGTAAAAAATATGAAAGAAAAATATTATAAATATGTAATGGACGGTGAAAAAAAACAACCATATGAAATATATAAAAATGAAAAAGAAAAATCAATATATCAAGGACAATATCAAGGACTATATCGAGGACTATATCAAGGAAAATATCAAAAACAGTATCAAGGACAAAATCAAGGACAAAATCAAGGACAACATCAAGGAATATATCAAGGACTATATCAACGACAATATCAAAAACAGTATCAAGGACAAAATCAAGGACAAAATCAAGGACAAAATCAAGGAATATATCAAGGACTATATCAACGACAATATCAAAAACAGTATCAAGGACAATACTTGAAACCATTTGAGGAAGAATATGGAGAATATCGTGGTGAATATGGAGAGAGGCAGTTGGAAAGACACACTTTTTATAAAGGAGCAACAAATAAAAGCAAAGAACAAGAAAAACAAAAAGGAGTTTATCACAATGGATGCCAATATTTAGTAGAAAATGACAATGCTGAAAAATATATGAGAAATAACAAAAATGTGGAAGACTGTGATAGAAAAAAAATAACATATCCATGTTATGAAACCGGCACAATAATACAACGAAACAATACGTTAGGGAAACGTTACATACAAAATGTGTCAAACCAATTTGTATATGTAGATGATTTAACTGCTTACGAAACATTGCTATTATTATCTTTGACAGTACAGTTGCAAAATGAACACAAATATGATGAAAGAGAAGAGAGAAATTTAGAACAGATTGTTCGTGCAGATAAAAGAAAGTTAAGTCATTATTATTTAAGAGAAAGTTATTATTATTTTTTTGAAAGAAACAAATATCAATGTAATACATGCGGATTACGTTTTTTTACAAGTGCTGAAAAATTAGATCATATGGAAACACATTATAAAATGAACAAACTGAATATTTTAAAACCTGATAAAATGAATATAATTATGTTGAACAAATACAAAAATAAAAAAGTATATTTAAGCCAGATAAATTTACCAATTGAATATTTTGTTTGCAAGCGTTTTACATACACGGATAATTTATATGATGCTGTTGTTTGGAGTAATGTAGAATCTTCTGGTTTTCTAAATTTCCCAAAACCAATGCAAAAAAGAAATGACAAAGAAAAAGAAAAAGAAAAAGAAGAAGAAGAAAAAACAAACAAACAAACAAACAAATTGATGGAGAGAATCCCAATAAAGAACATTCTTCTTTAGTCGACGTTAAAAAATCATCTATTATGCATAAATATAGTTTTGACAATATTTTTGATTTTACTAACAACAACAATGAAATCGATACATTCTTTAGTGTATCCGAAATGCTAAATGAACGAAAGAAAAAAAAAAGAATTTAACAGGAGAAGAATTTGAAGGGGAAGTGGAAACTTATGGACAAAGCGAGGGAGAGGAAGAAGACGAAAATATATATAAAACAGATATAAATGGGGAAAATAAATCAATAGAAGAAGGAGATCCTTATAATAATGATATGGAACAATATGGAAATAATAAATCAAGAGAGGAAGATGGTTATAGTGAAGATTTTTTTGACTTAATATATGGAAATCAAAATACATATGAAGTCCATTTATCCAAATATTACGAAATGACAATTGAAAACAATGTAATGATACGATATATTGAACCAGAAACCATGTTTAAAAATATTATGAAATGCTTAAATATTAAAGACATTACCAAATATAAATTTCCATCATGGATGCCTAAAAGAAGCTTAAATAATTTTTTTGTTAAAAGAATTTTAGAAATGCAAGAATCCGACACAAAAGAAAACTACTATGAAGGGTTAACTCAAAATGAAATGGATCGATTTTATAATATATATGCTAACGAGGAAGACGATGAATTAGAGACAAAAAAAGAAATACAACAACATGGAACAGGAAAACAACAAAGAAATGTACTCAGAAATATTATAGACAAAACAGACATTCTAATGGAAGATAAACAAAAAATGTGGCTTTTAACTATACCAAATGATTTTTATAAAAAATGGAAATTATCACCTTTTAAAACATGTTGGGATGCAGTCAAACTGTATCGACCATTCTTTTTCAGAAAACCGATAATGAACAAAAACAAAGAAGAAACTCAATTAGCTACTGTGTTCAGTATATTTGACTTTTTGAAAAATAGACAAATCTTTTCAAAAGAGACAAAATTGTTACAAATACTTACAGGAAATCTCAAGAAAAACAACGAACCTGCCTATTGTATGCAAAAAAAGGAATTGACATTTACTACAAGTGAAAACAAAAAACAAGTGAATGCACACGAATCTTCTTTATATCTACAAGAGAAAACAATCTCTTCTTTTTTGGAACTATTTAATGACAACCGTTTATTGCTTACAGGAGTTTTTAAACAAGTGTTTTTATTTTACTTAAGAAAATGTTATTTCTTATTAATTAATCATTTAAAATATGATGCAAATTTTAATGAATTTTATATGTTTGAAAAAAAATTAGCTAGATATATTTTTAATACTTATACACAAAAGGTGGCCATTTTTGATGTTTACAGTGGAAAAATACACGATTGTTTTTTTTGTAAGAGACGTTTTACAGTTAGTTATTCCAAGACCTATCAAGACTTTTATTACGACAATGTGGTAGCTGTGGATATGAATCATTTGGCATTTATACCAAAGGAAGAAGATATTCAAAAAGAATTACAAAAGAAGAAGAAGAAGAAGATGATGAAAAAGAAGAGAAAGCAACAGAGGATGCAAAAGAGGAATCAACAAGAAAGGCAAGAGAAAGAAGCAAATATGAACGGGGGTAAAGAAAAACAAACAGCCACAAACAGAGAAAAAGTTCTGGAGCAAACAAAAAATTGTTTTCCCTTTTTAGATACAAAAGGTACATATATATATTTTGGGGAAAACTGGGATGCTTCTGGAAACAAAGGAACGAAACAAATAGTACAGCAAAAAAAGGAAACACATGTCACTTTGGGGGGAATGGAGAAAACAAAGCAACTTGCAGAATTGGCAAAAACAGCAGAAATAAAAGAAGTAGGTGAAATAAAAGAAATAAACGAAATAAACGAAATAAACGAAATAAACGAAATAAACGAAATAAACGAAATAAACGAAATAAACGAAATAAACGAAATAAACGAAACATCTTGGAATGGTGTTAACTTTCTGACTGATTCATTAAACACTGATTTATTTTTCAAAAGAATCAGGAATATTATCAACGAAAATTGTAGTTTAAATAAAACATACATAGAAAAGTGTTCTGCTCCCATAACCGAAAAAGAAAAAACTAACAAAAAAGGGAAAAAAGGAGAAAATTACTACGACCAGTTATATAAAAGTGGATGCATTGCTCACGAAACATGGGTTATTCTAAAAAATGGAATTCAGAAACAAAATTTGAAAAAAAAAACATCAAAAAAAAAACCAAAAATAGTACACGTTTGTCGACTTTCGAAGAGGAAAGCGCTGCAGTTAGTGCGTACATGTGGGATGACACAGTGAAAAATCTCGTCAAAACATTTCAAGATAACATTAATACCATCACAGAACATGCAACTCAGATTACTCGCGATAACCACAGTCTAAACATAACTAATGAGTGGAGTACAAAACATTTTAAAAAAATAATAAAAACATATATATACGATACACCAAATAGAAAACAGTATGGAAAAGGATTAATTTATTATCCTTTAAAAAAGTACATTCAAGTACAATACACTTATTTTCATTCAAACTGTTTTAAAAAATATATAGAATATTTTATTTTACCTTATTACTTCATAAGCAAATTGTGTGACAAACGTTTTAAGGAAATTATTGCTATTTCAATTGACAACTTTTTTAAAGCATACCAAAAGACTTGTCATTTTTGGAGATGCAACAAAAAAATAAAGGATCCCGGTCACACAAAAAAGAAAAAGAACGAAACATATAAAAACATTCCTGTACACAAAAATATGCAGAACCGTGATAGAAAAGAATTTCAGGAACCTATTATGTTGAAGAAACACACACAAACCCAGAAGAAGAGGAAGCATTTTTAGTTTAGAAAATTCGTTTTAAGAAAAAGCGAATGTAAATTCATTTGGTATTTATTTTATCTTAGGATTTACATTTGTTTTGATATATGTTTTGGTATTTGTTTTGATATATGTTTTGGTATTTGTTTTGATATATGTTTTGGTATATGTTTTGATATATGTTTTGGTATATGTTTTGATATATGTTTTGGTATTTGTTTTGATATATGTTTTGGTAATTGTTTTGGTATATGTTTTGATATATGTTTTGGTATATGTTTTGATATATGTTTTGATATATGTTTTGGTAATTGTTTTGGTATATGTTTTGATATATGTTTTGGTAATTGTTTTGATATTTGTTTTGATATATATTTTGGTATATGTTTTTTGTAAAAGTCCTATTTCTTTTGATTTCTATGTTAACTTTATTTTAATTTTTTTTTTTTTGATACATTATGTATATTCAATTTTTAAGACGGAATTAAGTATGCATACTTAAAACAACTGCAACACATGCAACATTGTGTAGCATTTTAAATATACTAACAAAAAAATTAGAGGTGTTTTTTAAAAGTCTCTGTAGTTTTCAAAAAATGCAGAAATTAAAAACTTATTAAAAGAACTAACTTTAAAAAACAGAAAACATCGGTACCATAGTTTAATTGAAGTTTATACTTTCCGAATTTACAAAATAAAAATTTCAAGTAACCACTACAGTAAACAAAATACTCTTAACAGAGATTTTCTGATGTACGTGTGTGGTACAAATTTATAGTACATTTGTGCTGTGACACCATTTTTAAAAAGTGTTGTTTTTTTTTTTTTTCTTTTTTTTTTTTTCATTTTGTGAAATAATCAATCGAATGGATAAAGGGAAATTCACATAAAAAATTAAAAGAAAAAAAAAAAAAAAAAACAAATACGGTGAAACATAGAATGTTCATTTCTATTTGTCACACACTGTACATTTTTATGAGAATCTTTTTTTATATTTATGAAAGTAAAGCATCATATTACCTATTCAAAGGACATCGTACACAGTTTTTGATAAAATCACAATAATTACATTTCCACTTATCTTCATAATCGACAACTTCACTGGATCGCTTTCCTTCCCAATAATCTAATAAAAAATTAATTGTGGCTAATGTAGCATCATAATGATAAGGAATCATATCTCTTGAAAATTCTTTTCCTTCATGCTCATATACAATTTCCATTTCTTCTTTTACCATTGGCAATTTTATAAATAATTTATTTAGTTCCTTTGACAACGTTTCTAAATTTTTATATTTTAATAAATCCACAGCTGTGAATTCAAAAGTAGGATCACATTCATAAATTTCAAATAACTGTTTAAAATTGGCATTTCCCTTTTTCAATTCCTGCAAAATATAACAATATGTTTGTACTTGAATAGCAGAAGTTCTTTTCTGTGCCAAACTCGGCTGTTTTTTTTGTTTTCTTGTTTTCGTATCGGAAATAATTAAATATTGTTTTTTCAATACATTATCATATTCAATTCTCAATTCATCCACTATTCCTCTTAATACATAATTTCGAATAATTCCAAAAACCCACACTTCCCTTGCCTTTTTTGTTTTATATAGTTGTTCTAAAAGAATAATTGTATTCAATAATCGATATCCCAAGGATTCTTCTCTTGTGCTTACTTCTACATTAACTATCATGTGATCTGCTTTTTCTAACACTTCATGTCTTTCTATACCTAATCTCATGGCTTCCGTTTCTCTTTTTTTCCCTGTAATCAAAACGAGTTCCAATTGTTGTTCACACCACAATTGTGCAGATAAATCGGTAATACTTAATTTATTTTTTTTATTAAATTTTACATTCGGTTCTTTAGCTTCTTTATATAACTGCTCCGTTTCTTTAACTCTCTCTTCTTCTATTATATCTTCAATGTCATTAATAAGTTCTTCAAATTCTGCATTTGTTACATCTCGGTTTTCGTCCAATTGCATTACTAATCCGTTGCTTTTTTTTTTAACGGCACCCTCATCTTTTAATCCCTCCTCACGCTTCCATATTACGTTGTATGTCGTTAGCATCTTCGCCATTTTCTTTTTTTTTTCTCGTCTCTTTTTTTTTTTTGATTTTTCTGATAATTTAAATATATTCTTTTTATCAAATTTTTTTTTATTTTAATTTTTTTTTTTTGTATATTCTTCCAAAAATAAAAACAACTATTTCCTGTAATCCAATATGTGTTGACTACCCTTTAATACAAATGTTTAAACATAATTGATGTACTTAAATTTTAAGAAAAAATACCAAAATATCTCATATAAAGAAAAAACAATTTATATAATACCTATATGTAATAAACTGTAATAATGTTTTTCAAATAATCAAATTAAAAAAAATTCTTTGTACAAATATACATATATTATATATATTATATATATATTTATATATATTATATATATTTTATATATATTATATATATTTTATATATATATATAGGTTCTATGTTACGAAAAATACACTTCCTCAATACTTTCTATACACATAATAAAGAATTCAGTAAAAATACACATCACATATAAGCATGTAAAGAAAATGCTTCTATTTTTTCATTTCTTTTTTTCTTTTCAACATATATATTTTAAAAGAGATGTATTCCAGATAGTGAAATGCAAATAGGCAACTACTATTGTTTCGATTTTGTTTTTATGAGAATTCCAAAAAGTAATTTAAAATAAAAGGAAAAAGAAAAAAGAAAAAATGTACACGCTAAATTAGATATTGATAGATACACATGTATTTCTTAGGTAAAATTATGATGAAACTATTTTCGTTGTGTAGTTTTCACAAAATGTTCACTTATTTATTATAACATACAAGTTTATATAATATAGTTTATGCATAAAAAAATATATATATATGTTAAACGTTTAATGGAAAACATCATGAAAAATAAAAAATTAAAAAAATTCTATTACTAACTAAAATAAATATATATATATATTATATATTTTTTTTTTTTTAAAATGTACATAAAAGAAGAAAATCACGGAAATGAAGATTAAAAAAGGAAAAAAAAAAAAAAAACTGATTTCTATATATTATTTTCGTTTCTGATATACGACAAAATGTATTGCATAAAGAAATTGTTTTTTTTATTTTTTTTATTATTCTATTTTTTTATTTTTTTATTTTCGTTAATAATTTCGCTTTTGTTTCTTTTCTATAAAAGTAAAAAAATAGGTAAAAGGATTCAATTCCACTCAATGGCAGTCCCTTTGATTATTTTTGTTTGAACATTTCAGAAAGTTCAATTTCAAAAAAATGAAATTGCTAGCTAATCTTCTAATACCTTTAGTTAATTTGTGTATATACATTGGTTTCTTTATGGACGGAAGAAGTTTTTAGAAACAAAAAAAAAAAAAAAAAAACTGCACCTCAGTCTGCCCATCTCTAACTACATATCATGTCCATATTTTTTAGGAGACAACTATGAGGTTGATAGATTAGATGTACACACAGATATAATAAAAAGATGTAGATGTAAATATAGAAACAAATCCGATCCTTTACAAAATAAGAGAAATGTCTAAAGGAAATTTCTAATATAACAGTTTTAAACAGATTTTCTTTTTTTTTTTAGCAACTTCTAATTTTTAATATTTTCCTTATTAACAATGAGAAATTATGAAAAGAACAAAAAACATAAAAAAAAAACAAATGTCGAATTATAAAAAAATATTTCATTTAGCACACAGTGTCATCTATTATCTGCATGAATAATAAAAGAAAATATCGTAATAAAAAATAATTAAAACTTATATATATTATATATTATATATATATATTTTAGAAATAGGTTCTTTATAAAAGATGCACATCAGAAAATAAAAATAGGAATATGATATATGAAATAAAAAAGGTTTATTTTTGACAAAATTTTGTTATATCTTTATATTTTAACATTTCTAGTAACATAGTTTGTATATAATATATATGGAGATATATATGTATATATACGTCAAAAATATAACATCAAAAAAATTGGAAATGTTTGTGCAATACATAATGTAATATGTTAGTTGAGCATTTTAACATTGAGGTATATGAAAAATAAGTAACTTAAAAATACAACAATGAATTAGATTAAAAGAATTGTTTCATTAGAAAACAAAAAACAGAAAACGGAAAACGGAAAACCAAAACATTTTGATGCTTATATAATTTGAAATGTAATAAAAAAAAATTAAAAGCAGATAAGCAAATATAATATGTTTATTATGTAAATTCGATACAAAAATAAACAAAATTGGTTTCTAGATAATTTTATAAAAACTAATATATATCAATATGAATAAAATAGTTTATAAAAAATTATCAAAATTTTACAGTATCAAATATTAAATGATACACATATATATATTATATATGTATATATATATATATATATATAGATAGATAGATAAATAGATACAAATACAAAAGAACATTTTTTTTCTTTTTTCATAAAAAAGAAACAAGTTTATGTACCTACTATATTGTCATTTCCCTTAAACCAATACTTTCCTTCTTGTTGTATACAAAATTCTTTCAGCATATTTCTAAAATAAATATCTGGAATATTTAAAGGGCATTTTATTCGTTTCTCTACTTCTTTTATTAGTTCTGCTTTCGTTAAGACCACATTGTAATTTTGTTGAAATATTTGGATAAGAGCATTTCGGCAATTATTAATTTCATTTTTTTGCACAATATTTAAACACCACACATTATTTATATTTATGGCTACATTGGATAATGCCATTTTAAAAACAGTCATATCTATGGAAGTGTTTTTAGATTCCTGTTGTATCTTTTCATAAATGGTAGACATGGTATAACAGTTATTATTTAATATACGAATAATATATTTTTCTATAGTATGTTTATCTACATGAAAATCGTTTATAATTGTTTTTTTACTTTTATAATGTTGAATCGATTGTGCTATTTTCGTTAATTTTGTTTTCCATTTCTGATGATATAATAAACAAAATTTTAAATTACGTCTTACAAATTCTTCATCTATCCAATATTTATAATAATATCCCGTAAGTTTATATTCACATAAAGGTGAAAATATATCTAAAATAATATGATTAGGAAGATTTGTTGCTTTTTCAAAATTTTCAATCAAAATAGAATTCGTGCAGTTTATTTTTTTTACCAAATTTTTATCTCGACTCCTACTATCACTGCTGCTAAACCCATGTTCTTTATGCGACCCACTCATCTCATTTTTCACTCTTTGTTTTTCCCCTTCGATAAACTGTATCATCAATGGTTCTACTTGTTTGTAAATCAAACCAATTAAAAGATTGCGTACAAGAATTTTATAATCGACAAATGTAAATTCCTCATCTGTATTCAATTTTTCTTCTACTACCTTTTTCTCTGGTTTTCCTTTAAAAAATTTATATAAATATTTTGATTTTATTACCCAGGCACCTAATATATTCACACAATATTTTTTTACTGTGTCCATTAACACCGAGTCGGGTTCTTTCGATTTTAATATTCTTTTTATTTCTTCTAACGTTAGTACATTTTTTATTCTCATCATTTCAAGTATCTGTTCATCTACTGATAACGAAAAAAAGTAAAACCGATTAATATTTCCGTAAATAATATCTTCCGTTTTTACTGAGCCCATTGCACTGATTTCCTTTTTATTTATGTTGCCATAATCATATCCAGAATAACTAGTACTAATAGTGTTCGTCTTATTCTCTCCTAAATACATACAACTATTTTCTTCCGATTCATTCTCCTCCAAGTCTTTGCATATCGTATTTAAATACGAAAACGTATCTGAACTAAATTTCATATAAGAATTGTTTTCATTGCATTCACTCGTTTTTTCCTCCTGCTGAAAACCTCCACTACCAATTTGCTTTTTATCCGAGACGCTACTGAAAAGTGATATCATTTCCCGCGATTCCTCCGAATCTGCATCATAAATATTATATATGTTTTCCCAAGAACCAGCATCTATTTTCGTGTTTTCACCAGTTCCTCCTTTCGTATTATTGCCTGCTTTTCCATTAAGAATTCCCATATCATCCTTCTGTATACTTGAAGATCCTTCACTTTCCGTTTCCCTTTTGATTTTTGGTAACTGGGACACACGACGATAAAAAGGATCTTGAGCCAATTCACAGTCCAATTCATTTTTTAATTCGCGATCTATATTACCATGTACTGGTTTAAATTGAAAAATATCTTTTACAGGAATTAAATGAATTTCTCTTTTGTTCTTTTCTTCATTGTATTTAAAAAAACCAACACACGTAGTAACATAATCGCAAAGAACACTGGAACTAATTAATCTCCCAGTATCGGAATTGTTAGTGGAACGTCGAGTATCTTTCGTTTCTTTATTGCTACCTCCTTCTCTCACGCTAATATTTAATTTATGCAGTTCCTTTGTTATGTATCCATGTAATTTATATTCAAATACAAAACTTTCTTCTACCTCTTCCGGTTTTCCTTTTACCTTTTTCGATTTGCTATAACCAGAGCTATAATATATATTCTGCAATGTGCTGGTATAATTATATGGTCTATATTTGGGTCTTAAGGGATACTGTACTAAATACGTGTTAATACAATTTAAACTATTTTCATTTATGTTATTTAAGAACACATCAATTTCTTCTTCCACTTCGTCCTCCTCGTCTGTTTCATCAATCTCTTCCAATTCAGCCACTGCATCCTCATTTACCGCTGTTTCGACGGGTCCCCTTCGTTCTTTAGGGATGTCACTCTCCGACTCGCTGCTAGTGCTACTAGTTGCAGAGAACAAATCTACTCCTACTAACGTCCTCAGCTTATCAGGCACCTGCATTTTGTTTTCCAGTGTAAAAAGAAAAGAAACAAAAGAGAAATAAAAAAAAAAAACCTCTTTTTCTCGATTTATATATGTACGTTACACATTGTACAAGTTGTGTTATTAAAAAAAACGTTTATCAACCTTTGTTTTGTAAAAAAAAAGAAGTTTGTGCATATTTCATTTTCTCCTTACACATTTTGAAATGAATCTTTTTTACGTTTCAGTCTAAATAGGACCACAGAAAAATATGTTTTTCCATTTTTAACACAAATGCAAGCGATCACGTTGTTAGCGTTGTTCCTTTATGAGGGCACACTGAGAAAAAGATCTTCTTTTATTTTTGCAGCTTTTTTAAAAAATACTCTATAAATAAACATTTTTATTCGAATTCTTGTATTGGAAAAAGTCTTTTTTTCGTATTTATTTTATTTTATTTTTTTTTTTTTTTGCATTTTTGTACTTTTTTTTGTTTTTTGTTTAATATTTTTGTTAATTTGTTTTGTACTTTCTAATCTTTTGGTAATACTTTATGTTTCTGATTTTTCTTTGGAGAATACACTTTCATAAATTCTTATTTTAAAATTTCTTTTGGGAAATATATGTACTTTTATAGGATAAAAAAAAAAAAACTAGAAAACTATTATACCTTAAAGTCAAAATGATTTTATTATTACCATACCCACGATATTAAGCGGACTAAACATATCAAAAGGCACTTTTGTTTTTAATTTCTACAAATATATTTTCTTTTGTTTTTACATATCTTTCTCTTTTAATTTTTCTTGTCCGATACTTTTCTATGTTTCTTATGTTTCATTTGAAAAAATTAGTTATTTTTGTAATAATTCATATATAACAAAAGTTTCGCGGAAACATGATGTCCCCAAAAAATGAAGCTTCTTAATTTAAAACAACAAAGAAAAAAAAAAAAGGAAATAAAATGTTTCCTAATTTTGATTTTTTTTTTTTGATTATGTATATTTTCCAAATTAAAAAAAAAAAAAAAAAAACGGAAAGATAGCTTAGAAACTTAGGTAACTTATTTTAAATATAGTAAAAATGAATGCAAGTATATTTGATAATAGCGGAACCTATGTACCAAATAACGAAATTGAGTTCTCCCCATCTTTAAATATACCCCCGAATAATTTTGGAGATGAAAGAACTAATGCAACTCTGGGTAGTAGAAGCAATATTTTCAGTTACTATGATAATTTTATGCAGAACACAAATCACCCCTATATATGTTTGCTTCATATATGTTTTAAATTACTTTCTGCCATCATGTAAGCAAAATAAAAAAATAAAAAAAAATAAAGGATTACGAAAAAAACAGTTGTATATTACGAATGTACATAAGATAATGAAAAAAAGCAAATGATTCAGTTATTATAGTATAAACTGTACAAATATAAAATTCTCCTTATATGTTGTGTACCCTTTTTTTTTTTCAGTTATTTCTTTGGTCCTTTCTTATTTCGAAATGCTACATCAAAGGAAAATGATTTTATTTTAACTTTTGCCATTACCTTTATTATGGTATCCGTCGATTTTTATCTTGTAAAAAATATAACCGGCAGGTAATATGCAGGATAACATAAAAGAGAAAAAGAAAAAGAAGCAGAAGTACAGAAAGAAGGAGAAACAAAAAAAAAAAAACAAAGAAAAAGTGAACACAATAAATAATAGAGTAGTAAAATATATACTTTATTAAATGTAGTTAATTTTTTTTTTTTTATTCATTGCTTGCAAACAAATTTTTTTCCTTTTTCTTTTTTCTTTTTTCTTTTTTAAGGTTTTTAGTAAAAATGATATGGTGGAATGACATACGAGATGATTATTCAAGCAGCTTTGTTTTTTACACAACTAATGAGGCCACTTTAAATAAGTTAGAAAAAAATATATTCTGGTATAGTCAATACGCCTTCTTCTGTTTATGGCTTCTACAGACAATTCAAATGTTAATTTCACTGCAGATATGTTGGTTTTTATTATGTGTTCTTTGTCTTACCTTATCTTTTTGCAATGTGTTTAATTTTTGGAAAAGTTCTAAAGAACAACACAATGTTGTTGGAAATGCTTTGAACAAAATAAACCCTAGTGTTATTTTCAAAAAATTTTTCATTACCTAAAACTTCCTTAAAATATGTTCTTTTTTATATTATTCATATCCTGTTTTTAATCACATTTTTATAAAACATTTGTAACTTTTCTATATGTTTTAAAATCTTTTAATTTACATGAACGTAATATATAACACTACAACGTTTTCTACCAAATGTTGTCTTCTAATATTTTCTCACACGTAAGAAAAAAGAATTATACAAAATAGAAAACGTATAGGCCCTTGTGGCAGCATGCTTATCTGGTCCCACCCAAACAGAAGTCGACGATGAAATACATATTTTCAAACATCTTTTTGAATAAACAACTTAACAGTTGAAAACAAAAAAAAACACAAAATACAAAAGTTCCATAGATTTCACAATAAGTATTTATCGCTTTTTTTGTTTCGAAATGGCACTAAAGAATTACTACTGTAATTGAATTTATCTGTGTTTACAATATAAATTTTATTTGTAAAAATGCCACATGTTTTCCAATATATAGAACATATCTTTTCTATTATCATCTAATATGTGTTATTTTATATGTGTGACAAAGAATTTTTAGCATTTTTATTATACTTTCTACTTTTGGTGAGATCTCTCTCATACCTGCAGAAATTGATAAAAACGATGAAACTGAACGAAAAAAAAAAAAAAAAAAAAAGAAAAAGAAAGAAAGAAAGGAAACAAAAAAGAAAAACGATTAAGGGAAAAAGAAATTCAATCATAATCCATGTTAACTGTTTGTTATAATTAAAAAAAAAAAAAAAAATCATTTTTC
>LSRZ01000080.1:0-37106 GCA_001625125.1 Haemoproteus tartakovskyi | reverse complement strand
CAAGTTATGAAGTTTTACAAAAAAAAAAATTATATATATTATTATAATAATAATAATAATAATAATAATAATAATAAACAAATAAATATAAAGAAGTTAAAAAGAAAAAAAAGATGAGAAATGGTAATCTGTAAACATTCATTCATCATAAAATCACGTAAAATTATTATTTCAGTTAAAAATTATGAAAAACAAAAATAACATAACGGTACTATTTGGATAATATGCATAGAAAAAAAAAATAGTTTTAAAAATATGCATACAATTTTGACAATATTATATGTATATCTATGTGTAACAAATTAAAAAGGTATTTTCTATATTCTTTATTCATAAATTATTTATCTTTTTCTATTTTTCTCTTTTCTAAATAATTTATATAATTATTTATTATTCCAGTGGATCTCCATAATATTAACCATATACATAAATTGGACAACCCGATCCACCAATTTCGTTCATGTCTCCATTTATACAATTTTAAATAATCAACAGTTAGTCCTGTGATAATTTCATCCGGATGGGTTTTCACGTCTTTTAAATTATATCTTAGTTTATATGATTCAGTTATAAAAATTAAAAAGTTTATAAGAAGTATTAATGATACTACTCGTACAGGTGTGTCTCCAATTTGTTTTCTACAAACAGAATAACTGAGCCTTACTAAAAATTTTATTTTGAGCAAACACGACATTAGCAGAAAAATACCCAACGGCATGACAGTTAAATACATAAATTTCATAAAGGTCACCATTTTTTCTTATACATAAAACTTTTTATGTTGCAAACAACAGCGAGCGTAAAAAAAAAAAAAGGATTAACTAAAAAGGATTAACTAAAAAGGACCGCCACAAAAGAAATAAAATTGGCAGAAAAAGGAGAAAGAGGAAAAGGGAAAAACAACAGGAAAAGAAACAAGAAATAGAAAAAAACAAAAAAAGGAAAAAGAAAAAGGGGAAATGGAGAAAAATATATGATCTGGGAAAAAAAAAAAAAAAACTAAGTAAAAAAGGATTCGTTATAAATAGAGAAAGTAGAAAAAAAAAAAAATAATAATAACAACACGGTTTTCTATTATAATAAAATAAAAATTAATAAACAAAAATAACAATAAAGAAATTGCAATAATACATAATGAATATCCAGTTCATTAAATTGTTCATAATAAATATTCCAATTTACAATAATAACAGTTATGAGCATATTTTTCCAGTCTTCATTTTTTTTTTTCCATAAGGTCATGTCAACTCTGTATGAAAAATAGAGTATCTGCAAATATAGTTTTTTGTATTTGCGAAATCAAATAAATAAAAATATATTTTTCGATCGTGGTGCACTAGAATTTAGAAAATATATTCCGTGTTCCGAATTTTGTTTTTCTTAGAATTTTTTTCTTATTTTTCTGTATGGGAATTTCTTTTTTTAATGGGTATGGGTCACTTCAATAAGTTTTAACGATAGTATATTTCTCAAGGTATTTAATCATATAGAGAAAACATTGTCATTCCTTTCTTTTATTTTTTAAGGAGTTTTTTTTTTATAAGTAATTTGGTGATATATTTTTTTTCCATTTTTTTGTTTTTTACGGGGAACGAATATTTATTTCCGCTTTCTTTTTTTTATTTCAGTTTTTTTGGTTTCTATTATATTCAATCTTTATGCTTTGGTTGCTCTTTGAAAGTTCCATTTTTCACTATGCATTTTTTTGGAAACATTTTTTTTTTTTAACTGATATGAATTACGATTTGATATAAAAATGAAATTGATAAAAGAGAAGAGCAAAGACTTTGCAAATTTCTCAACATTTTACACCTTCAAAAAAGAAAACAAACCTAATGAAACTATACCCCAATGGATGTGTTAATCTGAATATACCAAAGTTGTTAATTGTTTTTATCGTACAGTAATATGTGTATTAAGAACCCCCCTCCCCCCATAAAAAAAATAAATAAATAAATAATAATAGTAATAATTCGAAATGAAATGGATATGTGTGTCATTTTATTTTTTATTGAATTGAAACCACTTTAATATTTTAAGGAAATTGACAGTTTTTCTTTTACTTCTCTCCCCTTCCCTCTCTTTTTTATGATTTGAAAATAATTAAACATCGTTGAGCATTTTGTAGAATAAATCTACAGATGTAATAAAATATGCAAAAATTTGCTTATCTTTAATGTTACCCAATTTTAAGTTTGTTTCCTTAAGTGTCATAAAATCAATATATGTATATAAATACTTGTGTTTTAGAAAAAGATGATCATACAAAAGAGTGGTACTAGTGAAAATACAAATAAGCATGAAACAAAAAAATAAGAGCATGATGTTCCTGTTCTTTTTCTTTTTTTTTTCTTCTTTGTATTAAGAAGGATGTACTGGACGCGACTTTTTTTTTTTTTAGTGCACACATGTGTTTTAAGGCATATTAAATACTTATATACATATATATATTGGTATGTACCTAAATGTTGTTTTTTTTTGTAAACGTATGGGTTGAAGCGACAACATATATACGATATATAAATATATATGTAGATATTTTTTGAATTCTTGGAATTTTCGCATAATGTTTATAAAGTTGCAACTATTTTTTTTTTTTTGTATTTCCTTTTTTTTATTAAACATTTTTCTAAATTTCTAAAGTTTTAAAATGTTATATTTTTAATTTATAGGATATTCGATTAAATTTTTATTAATTTAATGTCTAATTATTTTCTGTTTAAAATACAGGTAATGTGTTCATTTTGTCAATTTAGTTAATTTTTCAGTTTTTTTTTTTTTTTTTTACTTTTGGCTTTTTGTTTTATATTATCTAAACCCTTCTGTCAATTTACATTTTTCTGATTAATTTACAAAATGAATGCTTTATCAAACGTTTACAATTATTCGAAAGATAAGTCCGGTACAATGTTTAACTATAGAAAATCAAAAGCTGAGAAGGAGATGAAAAAGGAAACGAGTTGGATTAATATGTTTCACACGAAATATGAAGAAACGAAAAATACTTCATGCCGGTGTTTAACGAACGTTGGCAAGATAATAAAAAAAGGGGGCGACAGAATATGGATTCATCTTTCTTTTTTACAATTTAATGAGAACCCGAAATATACGAATTTTCCTTGGTACAAAAGAGTATATTTCATATTAAAAGATCAAATAAAAGAATTCTTGAAAATTCGAAATAGTGAAGTACCTGCAGCTGTTTCTGTAGTTCCAAATGAAAATGTCGACAATGAAATGAAAGCATCCGAAAAAAATGAAACCCAAGAAAACAGAAACATAGATGAGTTTGTCAAATACGATTCTTTAGTGCATAGTTGTTATTCTCAAAACAGTGCAGGCCAAATGTTATCTAAATGTAATAGATTCTTTAAAAGAACTAATTCCGAATGTATGAATGAAAAAGAAGATAATTTCCCTGCTGAAAGTAAACTGTTAGATAGAGAAAGTTTACCTTCCAGATATCGTACTGTGTCTCTGTTCAGTGGTTTTATGCCCTTTGGTAATAAACATGCATCTTCAGCTGAGTTAAATGACATGGATGACGTAGATAAAAATAAAGAAGCAATTTCTAACAATGAAGAACAGGACACAGCCACTGTTGTTGATAAAGTTTCCGATAAAGATTACGAAACAGCTACTTCTGAACCCGTTACAGCAGAGACCGTTGCTACAGAATCTGCCGTTGTTACAGAATCCGTTGTTGCTACAGAACCAGTTACTAAAGAATCAATTGCTAAAGAATCCATTGTTACGGAACCAGTTATTAATGAATCAGCTACTACAGAGCAAGTTGACACGGAACCAGTTACCGCCGAGTCAGTTGCCACAGAAGAATGTACAGTTGAAGAAATATCAACATCTCCTGGAAAAGATTCAGATGTAGCAGATTCCAATGGTTTAAAGAATAGTATCAAAAAAAATTTAAATATAAAAAGTGCGTGGTCAAAACTTAGTAATTTTATTGCATGATTGTACGTATATATCGAGAATAAAATATATTTTATGCTTTCTTTTGTTATCAAATTTAATTATTCAAATATTGAGGTTGTTCACATTAGATTAGATTAAACGAGAACCTTGTATCTTTGCAGGCTTCTCCTTATCCATATTCATCATCGCCGTCACGATCTGTTGTAA
Source organism: Haemoproteus tartakovskyi (assembly GCA_001625125.1). Lineage (NCBI taxonomy): Eukaryota > Apicomplexa > Aconoidasida > Haemosporida > Haemoproteidae > Haemoproteus > Haemoproteus tartakovskyi. The sequence goes on along the minus strand of LSRZ01000080.1, from coordinate 32,966 downwards.
ACAAATGCCCAAAGGTTTCATGTAATGAAAATTTACTGTCTTTAAAAAAATGCGTATGCTTATATTTTCTGATTCCTACATTTTTTTAACGTAAATTTTCCAAACTTGAATTTTCTGATTTTAAATATTACTATTTTAAATTTTACAATCCTACATATCTAGAACTTTATTATCCTTACAATGTGCAGTCCATTTGGTATGATTGCGTGCTTTATCAAAGTTCAAAATAATACATATACAAAGTAAAACAATAAAAAAGCATCATTAAAACGCATACATATGTGCTTGCTTGAATATGTTAAAAGCCATAAAAAAAGACAGGACAAAAAATGATACAGAAAAAAAACGAGGTGCAAAACCAAGCCATATACACACCCCTTTTTTATTTTTCCTTTGTGGTCGCTTTTACACGGTATTTTCCTTTCTCTACGAACAAATACCAGTAAAGCGACAGAGGTGGCTCTAACAAAGAATTAAAGAACATAAAGGTGTGCTTATTTTTTTTTACATAGGCTTCCTTTTTATATCATTATATGTTTTATTTCTTGTTAAACCATATAATGAAATAAAAGAGAAACCATATACGTTCATTTCTTTGTTTACTATAATAAATTGCACAGATATCCCAAACATGTAAAATGAACAAAAAAGAAAAACTAGCTGTGATGCTGTTCAATATAATGTAAATAACAAAAAAAAAAAAAAACTAAGAAATGAAATATAGAAGAACACACAGCACATATCAATTTTTCATAAGGATAAAAAAAAAAAATAATGGGAAAAGAAACGAAAGGAAACAAGTAAGAAATAAAAAATTAATATGACTAACCGATGTTACTCCATAATTGCACTTGTCATAGTATGGCGTATATTACAAGGTTAGTACAATATACATACTGTAACCGAATGCAAATGGCAAACATCCATACCGCTTTGTTTTCATTTTTTTCGGTTCTCTATGCTGGGCGGTTACTATTCTCAACTATAAATAAAATAAAATAATCGTATTTTCATATACATATATGTAGTTCGTAAGCATTATATGACAGCATATATATATATATATAAATTAAAGAAATATCAAATAATTAAAAATATAAAGGTTATAATTATAATGGTTAAAAGTAAAGAAAATAAAAAATAAGAATCTTTGGATAGGTCAATAATATTATCAATCACATATATAAAAAATATATATATATATATATATATATATATATATATAATGAGAACTTTAAAATTTATGAAGCAGTCGTTAAAAAACAATCATTCGTTATTCATTCATCAATCTTATAACAGTTTGTACTTCCACTTGTAGAATTTTTTTTTTTTTTTCTTCTTCTTCTTCTTCTTCAAATGTGTTTTCTCTCTTTTCCATTTTTTCAGTTGTACAACTTCAATTTTTTGTTTTTACTTAGTTGTCTGCATATGAGAATATAGTCAACAACATTAAAAACAGATTTATGATATCCATGTATAGAGTTAATGCAGCAAATACATAGTCGTCAATAGAATACTCGTATTTCTTGTGTTTTCCTCCCACAATTAATTGCGTGTCAATAATAATGGCAATTGATATAATAAATGTTCCGATTCCTGCATATACTAAATGAATAACTTTTCCTGGAATAAACATTGCAATTATACCTAAAATCATTAAAACTATAAAACCCATATATAGATACACCCCCCAGCCTGTAAAATCATATTTAGTTTGAAATGAAAATAACGTCAACGCTAGAGTCACACATGCTGTTGTTCCTAGCGCATATATGAAAACTTCGAATTTAACAACAACAGTTGCGAGCAAAACTATACATGACAGCCCAATCGTCACCAAAAATAACAGAAAATAATTCATCGGACATTTCTTTCCTAACTCTGGATAACAGGCTAACGTAATGATAATCGGGAACGTAAATACAAGCGATAAAACAAAAAATAATAATGAATTTTTTAACACAAAAATTCTCATACTTTGGTACATAAACGCTAACATACAAATGCCAAAAGTAAATAATAATTGTGCTAACAGTATTAAATATACTTTTCTAATAAATCCATGTCTTATTTTTACCGATGAAAATTCATTTAATGAATAATCATCAAAGAGTCCATTTCCAGCCATAGCTCCATTTGGAGGTTCTTCATAATGATATGGTTCTTTACTGCTCGTTGGTAAATCATAACCGGGATTTTGTGGGTACACATGTGCGTTGGCGTTTGGGTGATATCCTCCTTGGTACGCTGTAGCCGCACCGTAGTTTTGCGCTGGGGGAGGGGGGTTTGTCATTCCTGGTTGATTCGGATTATACATTTTGTTTATGGTTTTCGTTGTATTGTCTTGTTCTTGTAATATGTGATTGGAGTCTGCGCTTCAATGAATTAATTTTGTGTGTTCTTACATATAGAGTGGACAAAACTATTCATTAAAAAAAAAAAAAAAAACCAATTTGTGTTCTCAAAAATTTGTAAATAAAATGCGAACTGTTTTTAATGAATAACAAGTGACAGATAAATTTTTAAATGTCATTAAATATAAAAAAAAAATATTCAAATTAACAATTATAAAATATTAAAAAAAAAAAAAAAAAACAAGAGAAATTACTGTCCTAGTTATACTTATGTGATAAATTTATTTCAAAAGTATCATGCATAACGCACAGTTTCCAATTAGCTACCTTTTCAATTTAGCAATTTTTTCTTATAAAAAAACTATCAAACAAAAAAAAAAAAAAAAAAAATATATATATATAAACCAAAATGGCGTTTCCTAAATGTGATGCGCATTAAATTAAAAAAAAAAAAAAAAAAAATAGAAACAGCGATGCGAATTGTACCTAAAAACCATGATCTTTGTTGTTTAAAAGCAGATATTTATTTTATGTTTTCCATAATATTCTATACAAATTAATCATTAGCTCATTCTCATGTTCGACTGCATTATTATGTTCAGCATGAAAACAATTAAAAAGGAGTGCACTTTTTTATTTTTTTGTCAATAAAAACAAAATGGCCAAACGACAATTTTTGTTTTTTTATTGGTGCATGCAGAAAATTGACCTGTAAATATTCTGTTTACTTCTTAGATTAATTGCTGCCCGTACATTAATTTTGTCATTCCTCTATATTTTTCGTCTTCGAAAATACGTTAACAAACTACATTTATTTGCGTACTGTTACATTTATGTAATATTACATATATATAATTTGTAGATGGTGGCGAAATTATAATTTCGAAGAGATGAAAAATATTCGTATACAAAATTTAGAATAGTAAAGAATCATCGTTTTAAATGACTGCCAGGTGGAAAAGGCAAACGTACAGTAGAGAGTTGGAGTTGAGGATCAGAAATATGATGTGGTTTCGAGCTGTTGCAAAAGAAATATGTACGTAGGAGAAAGAGAAAGTGAAAATAAATATATATAAAAACACGGAGAAAAAATCATTAAATTAAAAAAAGAACTGAAAAATATAAACACATTACAGTATAACTTCTGTAATAATTGCATCAAGTGATAATTTTTGTTTTTGACTTCACCTCCGGAATTTTTTCTGAGTCCTATATGTATATATATGAAAAAAGTGTTTACAGCCACACATATTTGCGTTTCCTCCTGTACACAAATGATACAAAATTATCTGATATTGTTGTGGTAGAATGTTCGGTATATTATTACTCCAATTTTTCAAACAACTTAGATAATTATATTGGAGCTAAAGCTTAGGTAGAATGTTCGGTATATTATTACTCCAATTTTTCATACAACTTAGCTAGTTACATTGGAGCTAAAGCTTAGGCAGAATGTTCGGTATATTATTACTCCAATTTTTCATACAACTTAGATAGTTATATTGGAGCTAAAGCTTAGGCATAATGCTCGGTATAGTATTACTTTAATTTTCGTACAATCTAAATAATTATATTAGCGCTAAAGCTTAGGAATTTGATCATTTCAAGTAATTTTTAAGTTTCATTAATTGTGAATATAGAAGAAACGGAACATGTTATAATATGTTTTTCATTAAGGCAGAGGAAGCTGCATTTCATGTAACTCTCCAAATAAGCTGTTCATAATAAATGTAAGTCGACACATTTTTTGGAATATGTCTTCTTTTTTTTTAAATATATACAGAAGATGTAATATACCTGTTGGTACTATAAATTTCCTTTCCACTGTTTATAAAATTATGATGACAACCAATCAACCAACCAACTACACATGAAGATGTGTATATGAGAATAACATAAACTCCATACAGAATATTGTTGGAGTATTCTTCCATATAATAAAATGTTTCAGTGTATAAAACATTTGTACAGATATAAAAGAATGGATTGATGTACAAAACAATCAGTATGAAAAGATTAATCAACAAAATAAAAAAAACATTTGCTACGTCCCTTTTCTGTCACATGCATAAAAAAGAGATTGTGAATAACAAAGAAAAAGAGCAAACGGACATACGTAACATATTATATTAATGCCCATTATTCTTTATAAGTGTTATGTTTGGGTTTCAAATCACCTCCTTCCCATTTCTACACAGTAAAAGATATAACCACTTTAGCAAAAACTGTTTTCGAAAAAAGAAAACAAATTGGGAAATATGAAAAAAATAGTTTTTTTTATATATTACAAACTTCACACATTTTGAAATGCATAACAGAAATGATTTAAAGACCACGGGTTGCATTTTAGAAACTTGGTGAATTGTGGAAGCACAAATAAAAAGAATAGAAACCTTTCGAAAATAAATATTCGTTCCTTTTTAAAACTAGATATGAATATCATGTTCGTTTCTTCTTTGGTTGTTCATATTGTTTTACGGTGTTAAGGTGATTTGTTCTGTTATATTAATTCCTTTCTTATATGTTCTGTGTTTTTTTAAGAAGTGGAAAATTCCATACACATTTTGTACGAAACCAATTCCGTTTTATTTTCCTTTGCTTTATATTATACTGAGCCAACAGTATTATTGCATCATAGAGTTGATTTGTTGCACAGTTTCCAATGTAAGAATGTTAAAAGGAATACGAGTAAGTGTAAGCATTTTTGTAATAGAATAAAACATGTACTACTTGGTCACATCCCATAATTTTTTTTTTTGTTATTTAATATAAAGGATTTGGAGGTGGGAATTAGTACTTTTGATAAAATTTTTTGACACATTAAAGCAACTTATATGTAACATGTCACATATATAAATACATTTTCGAATTATAAGGTTATGTTTTCTTTCTGTTACACACATGTGTTAAGAGATAACTTTTCAGAGCACTGTGAAACTGTTTAAAAAATTATTTCCCTTTTTTTTTTTTTTTTTCTCACAGTGTCAGTCCAAATGTGTGTTAAAAAGGACTTTTTTCATTTTAGAAATTATTTGCGTACATATAAGAATTATTGTGATTCGTGTTAGAAAAAAAATAAGAAATGAAGAATTCCCGAATTTACAGCGTTATATTTTATGTGATTTCGCTAATTGGTTTTGTGAGCGTTCTTTATTGGCTGAACAAATTTGAAAGGTATAAAGTTCCATTAGAGCGAATACAAAGCATATCTAAATATATTGTAGAAGATTATCACAATAGAAGAAAAGGAATTTATGACAGTAAAAAAAACGAGGCGTGGTATTCAAATTTCACGATACTTGTACATATTGTATCAGCTTGTGGTAGCGGTGATTCCGATTTGTTTGGAGAGAAATTAAATAATTTTGCTAAAGAGCAAATAAAAAATGAGGATGTTAAAAAAAGAGAGATACAAAATAAAAAGGAAAAAGATAAATGGTTAGAATTGCTGAATATCAAGGATTTGTTCACAGTGAAAGTACATGTTATTGATAGAAAAACAGTGGAAAGTAAGATATCGGAAAACAACAAAGATGTTTGCAATAAACTGTTTGCAAAAAATAAACCGAATGAATATTTAGATAATAGCTACTATGTATTTGTAAATGAAAATGGAAATGACGAAGAAAAACCTTTAACTTTTAATATATCTACGTCGAATGTAATAGAAATACATTTTAATAAAGCAAAGAAGGATGCGGATTACGCCATTTATGTTAGGGAATGTTGGTCCCTAATTACCAATGTATTTTGGGGGGAAATAAAACACAGACAGTTGGAATTTTCACCTGAGTTAGATTTAAATTTTTATTTGGCAAGCAGTTTGTACAGTGAAAAAAATTACAAAATGCAAGTTCCTTACAATGATTCAATCGTAGAAGAAATTGGGGACAATGATAATGAAATAGAAAATAATGAAAAGGAATACGAGATAAGGAATGTATCATTAAATAGAAAAAATATACCAGTTGCAATAGCTACTTGGGATTTTTACGACGATTTTTACTACCCTTATATGAGGCGATTCGTAGAAAGGCTGTTACATGTTTTTCAAATAAACATAAACTCCGAAATCATAGGAAATTTAAATTTATTTAAAATAACGGAACCAGCAAAAAAGTATTTAAATGAAGAAGAAATTAAAAAGTTCAATTTAAAAGACAATGCTAGATTATTAATACTAGATAAAGTGACAAAATTTACGAATGTATTTGATGGTGTGTCATTTGGTCCAATGCTAAATAAGCCAACGTATAAAGTTCCACAGAATATAAATTTAGTTAGTATATTTCCCAATGAAGAAGACATTTATTTTTATAATAATTTAACTGGAGTTATTGAAACAACCGCTTCTTTTGTGGAATGGGGAATTATACATATAAATAATTTATTTACTAGTATTAAAAAATCCTCACAACATAATAAAAATATAATAAACGTGTCCAATGATACGGCTCATATTATAAATGGTTTGTATATTTCCCATCTTAGAAAATTTTTAGGACTTCCTTCTACTTTTGATAAATTTGTATATACCGTGTATGATTCAGAAAAATATAAGATTAAATTTAAAAATGCACTATCGAAGGATACTGAAAATTATATGTTTTTTAACATTACTAATGATAGCAATTTTTCTTTTTCTTTTGTTCAAACCATCCCTTTACAAGATGGAATAACAGATTATGAGTTACTGAAATTAATTCGAGAAGCATATTCTGCTCGCATAATTCAAATTTTTGAAAATTTAAACAAATTTATAAATATTTCGAATATAAGCATTTATATAAGGGTTCCAAAATATACGGTGGATGTGATTAATTACATTTTAAATAATGTTGAGTGTAGTTTAAGTTATATGAATGGCGAAGAGTGTGTACATGAAGAAATAAAAAATGAAGCTACTAAGAAGTTTCAAAATATTTTAAAGAAAGAACAATACAGGAAAGCTGTTTATTTTAAAATAGCTCTCATTTTGGTTCAAGCAGCTTATCAAGATTCTTTACAGGTATAATTACAATTCGAAATCAAAAATAGAAAAGAAGAACTACACCATTGTTCATGTATATGGATGATAGATAGTCTATTTTTAATTCATTTATATTTGCATAATGAAAGATATATGGAGTCTTAATACTTTTTGTTATTTAATTGTATTATATTTTATTTTGTCATTTTTATTTTGTCATTTTTATTTTGTCATGTTTATTTTGTTTACCAATCAAATTACCTTATGATTAAAGCAAACTAATATAAAAATAATTCACATATATGTGTATATATATACAGAGTGAGAAAGATAGCGGAAGAGCGAGAGAAAGTAGGATAAAGAACTTCATTTGTACACATATATCTTTTTTTTTTTACCTATTACCTTTTACAGTTGTTAAATGATGACCGAATTTCTATATATGAAATTTTATCAAAAGATTTTCTGTTAGCATCACTAGTTCCAACAGGGTTACCCTTTATTTTTCCCGTCATTACATCTTTATTCAAGTAAGAAACCAAAAGAGATTTCATCACGCTTATGTTTTTAGACTTAACCATTATTGTGTTTCTATTCCTTACCGCGGTTTCATGATTTCACTTTTTCATGATTTCACGTTTTTATGATTTCAAGTTTTCATGATTTCAAATTTTTATGATTTCAAGTTTTCATGATTTCAAGTTTTCATGATTTCACATTTTCATGATTTCAAGTTTTCATGATTTCACATTTTCATGATTTCACATTTTTATGATTTCACATTTTCATGATTTCACATTTTCATGATTTCACATTTTCATGATTTCACATTTTCATGATTTCACTTTTTTATGATTTCACATTTTCACGATTTCACGTTTTCTTCTCTTTTCCTTATTTTAGAGAAATTTGTAAATATGTAAAAAAGAGGAAGATAAAAATGGAATAAAAGAAGTGCTTATTATTTTACCTTAACAATTAGTTAATATAACTTTTGATTTTTTTTTTTTTGTTTTTGTTTAGTTATAACTAGCTTAAATCCAGTATTTTTTTTTGTCTTATGTTTTGTAAATAGCAAACATTTTTAAGCTTCTCTTTTATTTTTGTGATTTACATATATAGTTTTTTTTTTTTTTTTTATTTGTTATATTTTATTAATTATAATTTTTTTTCTTTTTTTTGGTTGTCCTTTGTTGTCGTGTATTTTTTTTTCTTCTTTTCTTTTTTCTCCTATGTAACTTTTGGCACATACATGTGTATGTTTAAGTTTACGCTTCTATATACATTTCTGATGGCACAACAAAAATTGTCATTATAACAAAAGGGAAACAAATTAAATTAAACAAGTTAAAGTACCTCAATATATCAAAGAAATGGATCCTGTCCATACTATATTACTTGTAAAATCTTAATAAGATATATAAAATGTAACAGTTTTAACATTAAATGAAAAATTAAAAAGAGAAATGTAAAAATGGTATAGTTAATTTCATAAAACAGATAGTATAGACATTTGTCAATATAAAAAAAGATAATGGAAAAGGAAAAAGCAAATATAAAAAAATGTAACAGGAAAGACAGAAAAAAAAAAAAAAAAAAACTTGGAAAAAAAAAGAAAAAAAAGAAAAAAAAAAAACTGAAAAAATGAATAAAAGAAAACAGAACAGTAATTATTGTTTATAAAATATAAAAACTTGAAAATACAAAAAATAACGCTGTACACAATAGTCAGAAAAGATTATATCGGATAATTAATCCCAAGATGTAAAATCAAAGTAGGCGATGTCGCTAAATAATAGTACTGCTAAAAATAACTTAACAAAAGAAATCACACATCAAAAGAGCTCACTTATCAAAAGAGCTCATTTATCAAAAGAGCTCACTCATCAAAGAAGCTCATTCATTAAAAGAGCTCACTCATCAATAGAAATCACTCATCAAAGGAACTAAACAAGACTCGATCATAGAAACAAAAGTCTGAAGCTTAAACAAAAATACTGAAAAAAAAACTAAAACAAATTGAAGTACACTAAAACAAAAGTATAGTTACTAAACATAATTACTAAAACAAACTAAAACAAACTAAAACAAACTAAAACAAATCAAAACAAAAACAAAAATATAGTGACTGAACATAATTACTAAAACAAACTAAAACAAAAAGAAAAACTAAAACAAAAAATATAATGACTAAACATAATTACTAAAACAAACTAAAACAAATCAAAACAAAAACAAAAAATATAATGACTAAACATAATTACTAAAACAAACTAAAACAAATCAAAACAAAAACAAAAACAAAAGTATCGTGAATAAATAAAATTACTAAAACAAAGTAAAATACTCAAACAAAAGCTTCGTTAATAAGCATAGTTATTAAAATAAACTAAAACTAAAACAAAAACAAAAACAAAAACAAAAACAAAAACAAAGTAAAATACGAAAACAAAAGGATAATGACTGTACGTATTTACAAAAACAAACTAAAACACACAAAGAACAGGTATAGTAATGAAACATAATTACCAAAACAAAATAACTAAGAAAAAAAAAAATTTTAAAACAAAAGGAATCACATTTCGTATACAATAGAAATACTACTAAGTACTTCGAGAAGCTAAAATAAAAGTAAAAAGGCATTACAGTACAATTTAAAAAAAACAAAGAGAAAGGGCAAACATAAAAATAGGAATGAATTGAGAGAAACTATAATAACTATAATATGATAAACAGACAAACCTATATAAAAATAAATATAATGGAATGAAAACAAAAATAGTGAAAAAGGGTTTACAGAATAGATATTTATAAAAAATAAAAAGCAAATATGAAATTGAAAAACAAAATTACCACATAAAAGCTAATATGTATAGTAATATAAAAATGTTTTCTTTTAAAAATAAACTTCATTGAAGTGTCCGAATTTTTTTTTGAAATAATATGTCATACTGTGCTAGGGTAATTTTTGAAGTAGAAATGTATTCCAATAAAAAGAGAAACTATGACAAAACAAAGAAAACGAATAAGTAACGATATATAATACATCAATATACAATCATATATAGTTACAGACATAAGGCTTCATATACCTATTTTCTTCTATAAGGGACTACATTTTCTAGTATTTCAAACTTTACTAGTTGTACAAAAATTCTGTGATTTATGTCGCTGAAAACACAACATGTATTTTCAAACACCTCTGATGGAACTAATGGGCAGAATTTCGTATATCCAAAAATCATAGGGCAAATATAGCATCTATATCTATAAAAATAAAAATGAAAAGTCCATAAATGTTTAGAAATGTGTTTATACTCTCTCAAATAACAAATATAGGTTTTCCATCTTTTGTTCTAAAGATTCAAATTGTTAGAAAAAAATTGAACGTGTTTTCTGTAACTTACCTTTATCATCTCGATGACGCTTCTTTCTTAAAGTATTTGTTTATATGCTTTTGATTTAGGTATAATTGGTTTCTTATTTACTTTTTTTTTTTTTTTCTTTTTGCATATTTCTAATTATGTTTGATAGACGATAAACACCTTCTAATTATTGCTTTTTTAATTAATTCATTAATGCTTCTTCAGGATGATTTTTTTAAATCATTATCAAACACTTTTTGACACAGTTAATTGTTTTCACGGGATATACTTATACTTCACCTACTCCCCAAAGATAATAACACACAAAGATTAAAGGACCTTGGGAAAATGTTTGGATTTACATATAACACAGTTCCTTTTACAAAACACATATACTGATTTTCGGGAATTCTAATTGTGACGATGTTACCATTTCGTTTGTGTCTTGGCCGTTCCTTTCCATTGAAGGTATACGAGAAGAGAACATTAGCTGAAACCTACTTAACAGTTGTACATATATATTTTTATAATGTAATTTACTAAACGAAATCACTTTTTGAATTAAGTTGTAAATTTCTTTTGATTTTACAATTTTTAAAAGTTCGAAAATTTCATTTTTTAATTCTATGGCCATATTACATCTCCCTTCTTTAAGTCGATAAATTGTTTTTTGTTTTTTTTGTTTTTTTTCATTGTGTTTATATGTGTTAAACTGTCACAATTTTTTTTTTTTTTAGAGGTATCACTTTTATTTACCATATTTATAAAATTGTTAGGAGATGTAAAATGTTCTGTATCCGAATGTTTTTCATTATGTATACTACCTTTTTTTTTCTTTTTTTTTTTTTCTTTTTATATATATTAAATGTGCTACAGTCACTACCATAACCATCCTGTTGTTTCTGTTTTGTTTCTCTATTGTTTTCAAAGATTCTTTTATCCTTGTCTTCCTTTTCTTTTTCTTTTTTTTCTTCTTTTTTTTCTTCTTCTTTTTCCTTTTTATCTTTATCTTCTTCCTTTTGTTCTTGTTCTTGTTCTTCTTTTTCTTCTTCTTCATCTTCTTCTTCTTCTTCTTCTTCTTCTTTTATATGCTCACTTTTAAAGTCGACTTCATTTATTTCTTCTACGATTCCCTTCGTATGATTGACACTAGGTTTACCGTTCATAATTTCCGTTAAATATAGGAAAATGTTGTTCCATACATTTTTATCAGATGTTGTGTTGTTACAATGAAGGCTAAAATATTTCTGAAAAAAGGGGAAGCTCATTTATAAAATATATAACCAAAGCATTTATGTGTTATCTTTTCATTATAAAAGCAAATAAATATTTTATCTAAAGGTTCATGTTGTTTATCAGTTTTACACTTACTTTTAATTGCTTTGGTTTTTTGGCAGGTTTTTTTGTCGTTGGTTTAGTTCGTTCGTCATATGAAGAAAGAACAACTTCATATTTAGCTGAGCACACTTTGTTCCGATTCATAGAGTCTATTTTTTCTGATTCTTTATAACAGTGTATTTTTGTCAGGTCATTATGTAATTCATGATAATGTCCCAACATTCCCAATTTATTCTGTGTCCTTGATTTACTATAAACTATATTGTTTCTGTTAGAATTAGCATTTTCATGAACATTTTCCACACTTTTGTTAACACCATATTTATTTTCACTTATATTTTTCTTTGTAATGAATCTGTGTGAAGTTCCTTCTATCGAATTGTTCCATTGGAATATTATTTCTTCGGGAGTACAACCTCTTTTAAGAAATGCATTATTTGTAGGATTCCTTACATCGGGATTTTTGAAATTTTTATTGATCTTGTTCACATCTGTATAATGGTCATTCATATATAAGTAACTTGTTAAGTTTTTGTTTTTAAAATATTTTTTTTTTCCTGAAGTGTTTAGTGATGGTGGTTTTACATTCGGCAAGTGTACTCTTTCCAAAATTGGAGAAACTTGTCCCATCGTAAAATTTGGAAGATTTATATTACTACTGTTATTGTTATTATTATTCGGAGCACTTACATATGAAATTTTGTTTCTGGTTTCATCTACATCATTTCTATGAACTGTGTAAGAACTGTTGAAATTTCTGTTTCTACTTAAAATATTATTTTCGGCCGCATGAAACACAGGCAACTGTTTCTTTTCGAGCATGATTGTGGAATTTTCAGTTTTAACATAATTGTCAGTATTCGGAAATACACATTTCACTTTAGCATTTTTTTTATTTAATTCATCACATGAAATACCCCATTTTTTTTTAAATTTAGAAAAATGTTTGGGATCACATGATGTGTTCAACATGTTATGATTTCCATCTTTCTTAGATACATTTACAATGTCGTTATTGTTATTATTATTGTTGTTTTTACTGCTATTGTTTTTGTTATTGTTATTGTTGTTGTTATTATTATTGTTTTTATTGTTATTGTTGTTATTATTGTTTTTATTGTTATTGTTGTTATTGTTGTTATTGTTGTTGTTATTATTATTGTTTTTATTGTTATTGTTACTATAGTACATATTTTCCATAATACTAGGTTTTATATGGTCTCTTGGTGCACTATTTTTACTTTTTCTTGCTAATGGAAATGCTTTGACAATGTATTCTTTTTTTTTGCCTTTTATAATACCTTCTGGATGAAAGTTTCTATGTTTTTTATGAGGGGCAATACGTTTAAGTGTGTTTGACAATTTTTCTACTTTTTCTCCTTCTCTTTCATCAGTATATTTGTTCTTTGTATTTAAATTTGAAGAAATAGGATTTACAAAATACATATGATCGAAGTTGTCACTTAATGGAACTACTTCTTTTGCCGCCTTTCCACAATCTATATTCGTTTTCGAAACAGAGGAGCTGTTTTTTCTTTCGACAGACTGTACACTATTTCTTTTATGGTTTCCCAATTTGGTACTGTTCTTCATATAGGAATATGTACTATGTCCGTCTGATATCATTTTACTGAATTTTTCCTTTGGAACCTTGTTACTATTTGATGGATATGACTGCGAAGTAGAAGATATATGGGTGTTATTCTGAAGGCTTGTGTTTAAGTTTGCTACAGATCTATTATTTATGGAGTGGTTGTTTACAAAGTGATTGTTGACGAAATCGTTACTCATGGAGGGGTTCTTCATGGATCGGTTATTTATAACATGCATATTTATGGAGTAGTTATTCACGGCATGGACATCCACAAATTGATTATTTACAAATTGGTTATTCACAAATTGGTTATTCAAGAATTCGTTATTCACGAAGTGGTTATTAATGGAGTAGTTATTTAAGGAGTAGTTATTTATGGAGTGGTTATGAATGGATTGGTTATACATGGATTGGTTATGCACGGATTGGTTATGCATGGATTGGTTATGTATGGATTGATTATGCATAGATTGGTTATGCATAGATTGGTTATGCATGGAGTAATTTAAGGAGTAATTTTTTATGGAATCACTCTGTATGGACTTACTATTTATAAAGTTCTTATCTACAGAATTATTATTTATAGAGTTTTTATTCGTACAATAGTTATTCACTATATTAGCCAATGCATTTCTCATACTTGTAATGAAGCAGTTTTTACTGTTTTGGTTGATTTTCCTTTGCGTTTCCAAAACTTTTTCTAAGGTATATGTGTTTGTAACATTTTTTTTACAATTGTCAAATTGCATTTCTATGGTTTCCCAGGTCTCTCGTTTTACCGTAGCATTTGTTTCATCACTTATATATGTTTTTTCAAAACAGTCCCCTAAAGCATTATCGTTAAAACAACTGTCATTAAAAGAAGTATCTGCAGAGTTGCAAACTGGTGGTGCTTCGAACTTGTTTTGTTTTAGGATTTCTGTTTTCTGATGCTTTTCATTGTCCATAAAGAATACAAATTCCCAAGGTTTATCTACATTTGTGTGCTCTTTTTCTGTACAAGTGTCAAAAAAAGTTTCATGAAGTTCGTTTTTATCTTCTAGAATTTCTCCTATATAATTATTATTAAACCGAATTGTATGTTGTTCTTCTTCCATATTCAAGAAAACATCAGAATTGTTGCTATTTATTTCTTTATCATTTTCCTTATCTTCATCTTTTGATTTTAAAAATATGTTATTAAATATTAGATTGATGCTTTCAATATATGTGTTTGTTTGATTGGTATGGAGCCTTTCTTTTCCGAAGAAAAAAGAGTCTTCCAACGAGGCTCCTGATGTATTACTATTACTAAATCTATTCTCTTTGGAATTTTTGTAACTACTAACAGTTGCATTTGTAATGGCAGTGTCAGGTTCCCCTTCGTTAAAAGAAACGTCATTTGAAGTAACAGTATTAAAAGAAGCGTCGTGTGATGTAACAGTATTAAAAGTAGTAGCGTTTGAAGTAACAGTATTAAAAGTAGTAGCATTTGAAGTAGCAGTATTAAAAGAAACATCGTTTGATGTAACAGTATTAAAAGTAATAGCGTTCGAAGTAGCAGTATTAAAAGAAGCATCGTTTGATGTAACATTATTAAAAAAAGCGTCGTTTGATGTAACATTATTAAAAAAAGCATCGTTTGATGTAACAGTATTAAAAGTAGTAGCGTTTGAAGTAACAGTATTAAAAGAAGCGTCGTTTGATGTAGCAGTATTAAAAGTAGTAGCGTTTGAAATAGCAGTATTAAAAGGAATACTGCTAAAATTGGTATTGTTAAATTTAGTAATGCTGTGAGTAGTGACATTAGGTGTGGTAGTGCTACTGTTTGTACAGGCACTTCGAAAAAATACTTGTGATTTGTTTTTTTTTCTTTGAATATACAAACCGTTTTTTTTTCCATTGAAAACTTTATTAGTAGCACACCCTTCCTTTCCTTTTTTATTTAGAAAACTCAAGGGCACTATTGGTGTTTTTCTTCCAGTGTCCATTTGTTCTGTCTCCCTTGTTTCTTCTTTAAAGTAGTTGCAATGCATAGAACTGTTTCCTATTTTATTTTTGCACTTGAAAAATGTATGATTTGCTAATGCTTCTTTTTGCCTAGATTTAAGAATACTACCTGCTCTCGTCTCCTGAACTGCAGGTGTTGGATTCTCATTCACTTTTTTTTTCTTTACGTTGAAAAAAGAAGCTTTCTCAAAAAATCTTGTTTTGTCACAATTCGCCTTTTTATTTAAATAAATCATACCCACAGATTTATTAAAATTATTTTTTTTTATGAATAACTCTTCAGCATTTGCTTTGGCATCCTGTTTTCCATTTTTTTTTTAAAAGATTATATATTTTAAAATGCATTTTTTTTTTAGATTTAGCCAATTTGAAATTGGTTTCTCTTCTTGCTCGACTGTTATCTTCAAGCATATTGATCATTTTTTTTTTTCCATCTTTTTCTGGAAATAAAATTTTGTCGCTTCCTCCATATTGGACCATGTCCTCATGTGGTCACTTTAAAAGGTCATTCTCCTAATCATTAGTACGACATCTATAGAATATACTTTCTGAATTATTTTAATATGCATTTAAATCATATGTGTTATTTTTCTATTCTTGTAAAATCTTTTTGAGATATCTATAATTTTGTAAATTCGCAATTCGGGGAGTACAACCATTTTTTGAATTCACAATAGGCGTTTCTTCTCTGTTTTAATGAACCAGATGCATTGACTTCTTTAAGCCTATGCATCTTTAACAGTTCCACAAAAGTATGTAAAAATACATATATATATAATATATATATATATATATATGTATATTTTTTTTTCAGTTCTTTTAGATATTTTTTTTCAGAACGTTTCAGTTATATCTACCAAATTATTATTTTAACTTTTACTAGAAAGCGAAAAAAGATATATGTTCTATTTTTTATTTCTTATTTCCTATTTTTCTTTTTCAGTTATTCACTATTTTTTTATTTTTTTTTTTTTATTATTTTCTGTCTGTAGCATTTATTTATCTCCTCTAATAAAATCCAGTTTATGCTTGTTAATTTTTATTTCACTGTGATATTTCTCAGACTACCTATAAATGTACCTCGAGGTATTGAGTCTTTTATTTTTTTACTAAAAGAATTCACCCAATTAAATTATTTGTTATTTATGTATAGGTACTTGAAAGTGTGTAGTCACACGTTTTAACAATTTAGTTTAACTGACATTCAGTTGGGATTTTAATATGAACACACTTGTTTGTATGTCTTTCCTGAAAAGCACAACTTTCAGTTTTTTTTTTTGCACAGTATAACATCTGATAGAGGTATCAAATGGATGTGTAAATAAATGAATTGTATAACCCGATATATATTTTATATATGTTTAGTAGTTTAACCCAACCAGTTTCTAGTGGAAGGAAATATAAGGATTTGAACATGTAGCTATACACAGTCAATACACAAGAATGTATTAAAATAAGTGACAAAGTTGACAAGTATCAAAATACGGAGTACATATAAGAAAAAGATGGAAGCTCATATTTATAAAGGAGAATAGAATAGTAAACATGAATAAGTCTAATGGAATAATGTATTGGAAAATGAAAAATTCTATTATTTATAATATTGTAGTGGAACAAAAGGAAATGGTAATAACTGAAGTACTGTTAAATGTAGAAATTTATGTTATAAATAAATAAATTAACTAATAATAATAATAATAATAATAATAATAATAATAATAATAATAATAAAAAGAATAATAAAAATAAAGGAAAACTAACTAAAAAAGAATTAAAAAGAGAAGTAAAATATAATTTACAAAATTTTAAAACATAAGTCACATATATGATTTCTTAGTAATACATATGTAATATTACAATTAATGTAGTATATATTTATTTTTGTTTTTGTTTTTGTTTTTGTTTTCAGATGCAAGCTGAAGCATATATCCAGAACAGGGATATAGTAATTAAAGTTTTAGAAAGCAAAGATTTTTAAAACGACTTTTGGTAAATATAACGTAATCCCAAACAACGTCATTTACCTAAGTTTCTGTATTTCCAGTTTCTATGTAACAAATTGCACATGTTGCAAATAGGTAGATGTAAAAGTTTCACTTAATATTTCAAAAAAAAAAAAAAAAAAATAATATATATATTATATGAATATATTTATAATACTACAAAAAATGCAACATATTATTTTTTTAAAAGTATATACAATTGGAAAAACAAAAACGACATGTTTTTCGATGTACTTAAAAATAGTAGTACGTAAAGGATATAATGCCAAACATATCGTTACACAATATAAGTTAAATCATGAATTAAGAAATAGAGATTTCGCTATAATAGAAACGCCAATATCATGAAATGAAATATTGTTACAACAAAAGCATATGTATACATCTAAAGAAACCATTATTAAAAAAAAAAGAACGAAACAGGGATATATAAAAAGGCCTAATAATAAAGTTCATGTATATATATATACATATAGCCACATGTACGGACCTATGTATATGTAAATAATTATGCATATATAGACGAAAGCAAATATACATATGTTTATTGACTGTCATTCATGCAACAAGACATAAAGGGACATAAAATAGAAAACTACATAAAGCAGAAACTGACAAAAAAACATGTATATGGCGGATTATATATGACAAAACCATGAATAGAACGTGGTGCTGGAAACATTCGATGAAGTAATTTTGTATAACATATCGATTACAAACTTACGTGATGAACGAACTATTTAATAACTAACAAACGGACAGGAAAACGACAAATCGGAAGAAGGCACGAAGGAACTGTTAAACGGCGGAACAAAAGGCGGAATAAACGGACGGAATTGAATCGGAATCCAACGAATGATGAAGGCGATATATTTAACTTGCATAATACAACAAAGTAAGAAAAACAAAAATTCCTAAAATGTTGACGCATAAAAAGTTGACACAATATATTAAATACACGTTGTTATATACAAAAGAAAATCATAACAAGAACGAAACCGAAACATAAAAAATGATGTTATATAAACAGCTGCCAAAATTTTTAACAATGTAAAACGAAAAAAAGAAAAACAAAAATATATAATTACCGTCAAACGAAAACAATTTTTAAAATTACACAGATTAAAACATGCTTTAAAAATGTAAGTGGACGAATTAAGAAATATTACTAAATGGAAAATACAGTAGACCATTTAACCTATCTGTTATTAAGGATAAAAAGAAAAAAAAACAATACATGCAGAATAAAATAGGAATGATCCTGCATATAAATATATATACGTATGCATATGTATAAAACTGATAAAATGATCTATTAGTAAACAAAATTGAACATTTTTATAGGAACCATATAATGTCAGCATGTTGAGAATGTCGTACAAAATATGGTAGAGAAACCTCTTTAATAGGTGTAATAGATAAACAAATAAAAAAGGACTGAACAAAAACCTTATAAAAAGATATCATAAAGAAATCTCCCAGTGAAATATAATTAACATAAATAGGCAGTGAGAACATACAGTACTTTCAACTCAGTACTCCCATACATGTTATACATATATTTTTTTTTTCCCCATGAAGACCAAATAACGGGTTCTGATCAACATAAGAATATCGTTCGTTATAGTGATAGAGAAATGCTTATTATATATTATTTAAAGTTTCATTATTTTAGAAGAAAACAAACCATTCCATTCTTTCATTTTGTTTTTTTTTAATTACTTTTGCTTTCCACAAATGAATTCGATAAAGTAAGTCATTTCTTGCAGTTTTTATTTATTTGAATTTTCCATTTTAGTGGGTTCGGCTGAAATTATTTATTGGAAACATTTTTCCTCTTTTTATATTATGGTTCGAATGATTTCATTTCTATCCCTAACATGTTACGCCGTTCATTAATTTATCAGAAAATAGAACAGAAACGTTGGAAACATTTTTTTGTAAACATTTTTTTGTAAGCATTATTTCGTAAGCATTATTTCGTAAACATTTGTCCGTAAACATTTTTTCTTAAACATTTTTTCGTTAACATTTTTTTTCTTTTTAATATAAAAGGAAAAGAAACATTAAAATTAAAAACAAAAAATGAAAAAAACCTGAAATATACAATGGTCACTAATATGACGCACCATACTATATAAAATGATAGAACCGTTTTCAAAGAGAGTGAAAAATAAAATTGGACTTTTCATTAGAAACAAATGAAAACATGTAAAGAGTGTTTACTCGATTTGTTATATATGTTTCAGGAACGAAGTATAAGCTCATTTATATTTTGTTATATAACCGGAATAACTTAAATTAAGAACCTACATTTTAAGGGTTGCAAAGAAAAGAGATGGTATGGTGATTTACTAACTGTTGCGTTTTTGTATATTTGTACAACAGAAAACATCTGACCCATAGTTAAAAATGGAAAAGGGCATGGGAATTCATTTCGATATGCAAATAGTAATAAAAGGTAGCCGTACAGGCATATTTCAAGTTTTTTTTTTTTTTTTTTTGCCATAGTAATTTACATTTTTCTGCATGCTACTGAAGTAACGTCGAATTAAGCAATAATAAAACTAATATGAAATTGGTTTTTACTCATTTTGAATATTTGTTTATATCATATATTTTAAATGACAAGCTTTCTTTTTCCTCGTTTTCCCATATATTATTTTATTTTTTCTCTATTTGTTATCATACTGTTCGGCACAATCTGTTATTACAAGTGAATTGTACTAGCCAACATTAGTGTACCAAATTACAAATAAATATGTTTTTAATTTTTTTTTTTTTTTTTCGCGCTAATTTTTTTTTTTCGCTCATTTTTTCTGTTGCGCTCATTTTTTTTTTTTTTATATCGCATTTCGTTATGTTTTTATAAATCAAGTATAAAATTCTCTAATAAAAAAAAAAAAAGAAGCGAAGTTTTTTATTTTTTCTTTTATGCAATTTATGAGTCGTTTGAAAAAGAGAAAAGCAATAAGAAAAAATATAAAAAATATTTGCCCTTTATTTTTATTTTTCGAATTGCATTTTAACTCTACGTAAGATTATCCATTTGCAAAAATTTAATAAAAATAACTTACAACAAATTTAAGCTGAAATGCGATCATTGATCACAAATGGTTTAAACCGTTATATATTATGTGTAAATATGCGTATACTTACCATATGTTGTTCTTCCCCTATTTTTTGCTGTTAAGCGATCAGCACGGCTAAAAGTTCATTGCATTCGTCACCTTATATTATGATACATATTTTATGTGTTACGTGCATATATGTGGGTAAAATAATGCTATTACAGACTTATACCAATAAAGAAAAATAACAATTTAAGTTTTTTTACAGATATTACACAGATTTCACATAGTATGTATATATTACATAACAACAGTATATATATATATATATAAGTATATATAATTGCTTTTTTACAAACGTTTCATTCGAGTTTCACGCTTTACGCATAAATATATATGCAATACAAAGGAAGCATATATTTATTATTTTGTTTTTATTTTTTGCAAAATTTTAAATTTATTTCCTCACTTCCTTTATATACTTTATGCTGTGAATTCGTTTTTGACAACCGCATTAGCGTGTTTCATTTTTTTTTTTTTTTTTTTTTTTTCGTCATTTTTAAATAAAAGTAGGTGAACAAACAAAACTAAGCAAGGCATGCTTCTCCTTTATATGTTTATATATCCATTGAATGGTATTTACGTTTCTTTTTTTGTTAACTTGTTTTTAATCTATACTTAATTGATTTCATCGTTTTCAGCGAACCAATCAATCCGATGGAATACATGAAAGTGTTGTATGCTACTTGTTTCGTATTGTTGTTTCTTTTTTCTGCATAATTTTTTTTTACATGTTTCATTGTTACTTAGTATATGTTTCTTGTTTCCTTTATTGAGCATTTATTTATGGTAAAGTCCTAAACAATTTTTTTTTTTTTCTTTTTTTTTTTGCCAATACTAATTTTATATTATTTTCATTTTTATGAAACGAAGAAAAATGGAGTAAATTCTTTTGACAGGTGAAAATGTTTTTATTATATATATTTACATGGATTAGTATGAATTTAGGTACATATGCACTTTTTATTTTTTTACGTATAATACACACGTACTATGTATATTTGTTTATTCGTGACTAAATGTGATGTTAGGATTTGTTTTGAGTTACAAATACGAACTTAAACGTACGTAATCCGTTTCAAAGTTTTTTTCGTTAACGTTTATATATGTTCACGTTTATTTTCCTCGTGTGTATATCAGTTCTGTATATATTTATTTACACATGTAAACATACGAAACGAAGCTAGGCAAAATTAAAAGAAATAATTAAAAAAATGCATAAAAAATAATACACAAAAAAAGAAACACTCTTCGAAAAATTAATTGAAAAAAAAAAAAAAAAATATAGTACATTGTGTGGAACAAGAAAAACTGAATAAATTTGTGTTTGCAACACATTGCCTAATATAAGTTATAAGATCTGTTCTATCGCCATGAAAACAAAAAAGAACGAAAAGATGTCCATTAATTTGAAGGGAGGAGGCAGTTTTGAATCTGAAGGAAAAGTGAAAAGTGGTATAATAATTAAAGGAAAAGGCAAAAGTGCAGGAACAGGGAATGAAGAAGAAAAAAATGAATTCATAAGTTCCACTGAAGGACATAATGAACATACGGTCACGAATATGGACTTGAAAAGAAGAACGCGAACGAGAGCATCGGTAATCAATGGTGGAAGTACTGTAAGTTGTGTTGATTCGGATTTGAAGAATAGTGACGAGGAAAATGATAAACATCGCGTTAAAGGAAATAAGGGGACATTTTCAAAAAAGACCGAAAAAAATCTGGAAAGCAGTTCAGTAGAACAGTCTCATGAAGAAGATGCAGACGTGCGAGAAACAGAAGATGATGAAAAGGAGAACTCCAATAAGGACACAGAATGGTATAATGAAAAGATGAATGGAAAAGGGAAAAAGGAAAAATACCAAAATGGTACAATTGGATATGAGAACCCAAAGGCAGAAGAAACATACCAAGAGAAGACCGAAACGGGTGCATTAGAAGGGAAAACTAAAGTTTTAAAGAAAAAGAATGTGAATGAAAATGACGAAAGAAAATCGTCAGGAGAAGAAGATGTTACGAAAGAACGCAGTGACGAATTGATGAATGGGGACACGAAATACGATCAAGTGCCCAATGGAATGAAATCTCAGAAGAAGAATTCGAAAAATACATTTCATGAAAAAAATGAAGAACATGAAGATGATATTAATAATATAAGCAGTCGAAAGCGTGGTGCTAGTTCGAAATTGTCAAAGTTGAAAAGAGGAAGGCCATCCATTAGTCTGAAGGACGAGGCAACTGACGAAAAGGAGGAACATCAAAGAGAAGAGGAAAAAACAAAACAAAAGGAGAACGATTATGAAGAAAAAGAAAAACATAAAAGAGAGGACATGTATGAAGAAAAAGATGAGTATAGCACAAGAAAAAGAGTTAGAAAAGGAGTTAGTGGGAGAGAACTGAGAAGCGCACATAAAGAGAATGAAAAGAATAACAACGAGATAGGATTTGAGATTAACTCACGAAGAAGAAATTTACGAAGTAGATATGGTAGAGGAGTGGAAATAGAAAAAGTAGAGAAAATTGAAGAAGTGGGGACCAGAAAAAGCAAAAGACATGCAAAAGTTGACAAAGTGGCTGAGTTGGAGAAAAAAAATGATTCTTTCACTGAAGGAGAAGAAGAGGATGAAAGTGTGACACTGGAAGAAGGGGGAAATGATGAAACTAATAAATGTAATAAAGCATCATCTGTGGTTAGTTCTGATTTGAATAAAGAGGAAGAAAAAGAAAAATCGGATGATGACGATGGGGATACATGCGCTGGGATAGAAAAAGAAGATAATAAAAAGATGGAAACGTTGATGAAAAAAGAGAAAATTGATGATGAAGAAACAAAAAGACAAGAACAATTACGTAACCAGGAACGAAGAGAAGCTTATATAAAACAAATGAAAATACCAAAATATGCAGATGATGAAACGGTGTCATTTTACAACAATCCTCATTATTTTTTAATCCTTTTATTTTTAACAATATTTAAAGATGTTATAAAATTAGAGTGGAATTTTAATGATGTATATGATATGTTTCAGAAGAAGGAAACCACTGAGTTTTGCAAAAAATTTGTCTTAAAACTGAGTACGTTTGTAGGAAAATATACGAATGCTAGAACTTTTTTTATGTATAAATGTTTATCGCGTATTTTTGAAGATAAGAGATCTATATTTTTACGAGTCGTCAATTTTGATGAGCTGTTTCCGTCCGTAATGGTGAACACTGTATCAACAAAAGAATCATCACCATCGACTGCAAATAAGGTAAAAAAGAAAGAAAAAAGGAAGACAAATAGTGGCTCTAGGGGTGAAGAGTCGGATGATGCAGAATTAGATGCATATGACGAAGGGGATGCGGAAGAAGAAGAAGAAGAGGAAGAAGGGGATCTAGAAGGGGAAATTGAAGGAGAGACAAAGGAAGAACCAGATGAAAAAGAGGAACGGGAAATAAAAAACGAATCAGAAGTAAAACAGGAGTTAGAAGCAAAATTGGAATTAGAAACAAAAGTGGAACTAAAAACAAAAGAAGAACAAGAATCAACCAAGGAAGGGAACAGGGAATTGGAAGAAGGAAAAGAAGAGAAAGAGGAACAAGATGGAATAGCTGCAAAAACAACGATTATGGATGAGGAAGAATTGGATCATTGTGAAAAAACTAATTCAGGTGAAGTAGATAAGACAAAGACTGAGACTAGTGAGAAAGAATTTAATTTGGAAGGAGATGCAGAAACAGATGTTAGTGGAAGTACATTAAAGAAAAAAGGTGTGAATCAAGTAAAACAAGAGGAGGAAAATGAAAATGAGTCATTACATAATGAATTGAAAGAAGAGAAGACGGAAGCAGTGGATGGAAGTTTTACGAATAAGTTTTTTTTCGAATGGGAAAACTTCAGTGTAGTTCATAAATTACGAATTGTGCGAATGCTGTTGAATTTAGTGTTATGTGAAGGAAACAATTTAAGAAGATATAGCAAAGAAAATAATTTGAATTTACATGATGGATTTTTAGGAAAAGATGAAAATAATAAATACTGGTTTATTTATAATGATACATCTGACATTGAATTTAAATTGTATATCGAGAAAGAAGAAGAAGGAACTTTCGAAATGGTTTGTGATGAGGATGAATCTTTATATGATATAGGTCAATCCTTGTTGAAAAAAGAGGAAACGGAGGAATTGGGAGAAATAATATTACAGAAATATAACAAAATATGTCGAGAAAAAAGAAGTAGAAAACGAACTTTGAAACAACAACAGAGATTGTTTGGAGATATGAATGTAAATGACGTGTTTTTGACAAACAGAAGGAGACAAGTAAAACAAGTAAATATTTTAACGTATGATGGAAAGAGAGAAACTGGTAGAGGAGGAATTTTGACAAATTCGATGGAGACGAATAATCCGTATTCTCTTCAGAAAAGCACATACCAGAAAACAGATCGTTCTTTCCGATTAGCAGCGCGAAATGCAATGAAGGGAGATTTATCGGATTTGCAAAAAGGGGGTATATTAAACGTTGATTTAGTTAGAGGAAGTAATGCGGATATTTCAAGGCTGGCATCAACTATAAATGGTGCGAACAATACGAACACCCCTATACTTAATTATTTCGGAGCGAAACTGTTAGGTATGAATGGACCAAATTCTTTAAACAACCTCAGTAATATGAATAATATGAGAGGTTTAGCAAATATGGGATCTATGGGAGCTCTTAACAACATGACAAATTTTAATACAGTGGACATGAACACACTGACGAATTCAAACCATATGAACAATCTGGGTCATTTTACACAGTTAGGAAATTATGGTGGTTTCAGAGGAATTCACGGATTTAACAGTAACTTGAATACGATGAGCGGTTTTACCAATCTAAATAACGTGGGTGTTAATAGCAATTTTATGAGAACGGCTAATGTGACATCTGGAGGTTTACAATTAAATTTGAAAGATAGCAGTAACATGAGTAACACAGATAATAACACTGCAGAGACCAGCACAGCGAACGTTGAGTCGACAAATGGAGATACCTATTACAGCAGTAGAACATCGTCAAAGAGAGGAAGAAAAAAGAAATCGGAAAAGAAAAAGAGAGGCAGAAAGAGAAAGGTTCATTATGATGAGAATGGAGAAGTGATACCACCACCAGAAACAACGAATGTACAAAAAAATAATAATAATAATAATAATAATATTAATAATAATAATAATAATGCTATTAAAAAAAAATACAGTAGCAGTTGAAAATAGAATGAGCACCAGATCTTCCAGAAGAAATGAAGAAAAACCATTTGCAATAAAATACGCAACACGAAGTAGTGCTGCTATGAATGATATGAATATGGCAGTGAAAACAGGTGGAAGCACTCTTTTGCCCAATGTTGCGAATTCTCAGTATTTAAGAAATCCGCAAACGAATATGACAGATGCCAATATATACAACAACGTAAATATGATGAATCATCCTATGAATAGTGCATATAATTTACAAAACAATATTTTCAATATGAGAAACAGCATTTTAAATGGCGGTTGTAACAACATACCTTATGTGTATAATTCCAATACTATGTATAATCCATATGGTGGTATGTTTAATGGACACATGTTCATGTATAATAATGTCGGCAATAATGTCAATAATAATGCTAATAGTAACGTGGCAAATAATAATGTGATGAATGTTAATAATTTAAAACTTTTAAAAAACGAACTGTTACTTCGTTCACAAGCAGGCATGGAATCATCTCAACTTGGTGGTGGAATGAATTTATCAAATTTTAATAACATGTCAAATATGAATATGTTGTTGATGCAATCGGCAAACATGTCTAATGCGAACATGTGCAGAAGAGGAAATATAAGCAGTAATGTCAACAATAATGTAAACAGCAATGTAAACAGCAGTGTCAACGGCATTATCAACAACAATGTTAATAGCAATATCAACAACAATGTTAACAGCAATATCAACAACAATGCTAACAGTAATATCAACAGTAATATCAACGGTAATACCAATGGTACTGATATGAACAATGGAGAAACGAATGTAAATAAAGGCATTAACAATGATAATGTCTCAAACAACGAAAGTCCTGTCGATGACAACAGTGACAACACTAATAATAACGCCAACAGTAACACTAACAATAATACCAACAATAATACCGACAATGATACTAGCGCACCTAGTGGTAACATGAGAATGAGTCATCACAGTGGGGGAACATTGAACATGCATACCATGGGAATGGGAAACAACTTAGATAACATGAACTCTTTGTTTACAAAATATAACAGTTTATTGATGAATCGCCACAATGTAAATTTACCTGGGCAGTTGTACAATAATTTTGGAAATTTTAAATACCACGGTTTTGGGAACAATGATCTAATGAATTATAATTATAACATGCAGAATTACATGAACAATGATTACGATAAAATGAACAAGGATATGTTTAATAGACGGGCGATGATGATAGCGAACCCTTTTGGATTAGTTGGAAGCAGTTTGCAGAATAGTGGAAGTATCACCGGTATTGGCAATATTAACATGCGTAATATTATGAATAACACCAGTTCTATGAACAGCATTAATTTTAATAGCCACGTCATGAATAACTGTATGAATAACAATAGTATGGGAAACAGTAATGTTAACAACACAAATGTTAACAACACAAATGTTCACAATACAAATATGGACAATACAAATATGGACAACACAAATATGGACAATATCAATGTAAACAACACAGATGTGGACAACACAAATAGGGACAATACAAATGTCAACGCTAATGTAACAAACAGTAGTAATATTAACAAGAGCAACAATAACAACTCTGGTAACAATGATGGCTTGGCGTTTGATAATTCTAACCATTACAATGAGAATTTTCTTGGAAGGAATGCAGCAGGAGGAAATATAGAAAGCAATACAAATCGCCCCTATGGATATTACAAAAATGCAGTAACTGCTGAGAATCAAGATGGTGTCCCAATGAATAATGAAGACAAACTTGTTTCAGAAACGTATAATAGAATTGGAGAAAGTAGTAACAATACAGGAATAACATTCCGTGATAATACCCTATCGGGTAGTGCCTATAGCGCTTCCTTGGAAGCGCAAAGAGTGGAAGGGGAGATTGAACAAAAATTGGAGAACCATTCACAAGATGTGAACACAAGTAGTGGAGATGGTTTATATAATGCAAATAGTACAGATGGTAATGTGGACAGCTCCATACCTGCTGAATTTGGTACTAGTGTTCAAATGACAAACTCTCTAAATGAAAATGTGCATAGTGAAAAGTTGCAGAGTGAGGGTACCACGCAATATAATAATGTAACGGTTGGGTTAAATCCAGAAGAAAACGGAACACATGACGATCCCTCGAGGAAGGACACCGTTCCTGATGAAAAACTGGAGTCGAACAATATCGCACAAGATAATTAAAGTTCTGTAAAAAAATATTTTGTCTTAGTAGAAGCTAATACACTGTTGGATTTAAGTTGATACATGAAAAGATTCTGTAGGTATAACAGTACTATTAAAATGAGAAACATAGTGATAATAACACTATGAAACAGTTATTAACAAGACAAACTTACAACATCCCGCGTAACATTAATAATATACTAGTCATAATAATGGCGATATTTATGATGATGACGCGATTTTTTTGAGAATATATTACGACCGAAGAAAGGGGCAAAACTTTTAAGTGATTACCTGTTGTTTTTCCAGCTGTTATTTTTTTTTTTTTTTTTTTTTTTTATTAAAGTGAACACATGTATTTTTTTCGAATGTTCCACTTTTTTACAAATGATGAAATTTTTTTTTATCACTCATGTTTATCTGCTGGAACGATTTATTAACACTGAACATAATGTTCATATATATATGCATTTATTTCGAAAGAAATTAAGACAACTAGTTTAATTTATTATCCTCATATATACTTTACGTTGCTCAGTTTGTTTTTTTCCTAATCTTTTTTATAGTTTTTTTTTTTTTTCTTTGTGTCGTGTGTTTTTGAATAATAAAAAACTGTTGGGAGTGTGAATTTTTCTTCTTCCCTTATATTAATATAAAATCAACATTTTTTTTTTTTCAGTGTTTCCTTTTCAAAATGCTTTTTTTTTGTTCTTTTTTATTTTTTTATCTTTTCAACATCATATATCTTAATCATTAAAAGAAGTTATGTATATATATATATATATATAAATCATATTTTTCGTTTTATTTAAAGGTACATATTTCAATATGTTTTTGTATTTTATGAGGGCTTACCAGATGCAATTTATAGTACAATTTAAAATGTCAATACTTTATTCCTTACTTGATAAATTTTGTTTCGTTATCCTATGTGTTTTAATTTGTAAGATAATTAATTTGCATCACAGTTCAACACTTATATAGCCAAATTATTGGTTATCGTTATTTTTATATAAGTGTATGTTATTCTTTACATATGTCTTATAGCTAGTATCTTGTTTTCAATTTTTAGGAGTTAACCGTTTTTTAAGCTCCGAATATAAACATATTAAGTTCTATGCATATTAAATATTGTAACCATTATGACAAAAAAGAAGTATTTTCTTTTGTTATTGATTATAGATTTCCATTCCTTTTTTAAATTCAGAAGATTTCAATACAGAAGATTTTATATTTTTAAATTAAAAGGAATAGGAATTTGATTCAACGCTTATGACAGAAACTTTTGAAAATCTTATATCTTTGATTAATTAGTTGATTCCCCTTGTGAATTTGTGAATATTGTTCAACTACAGTTTTTTCTTAACTTCACTTGTTTGGTTCCATAGGTTCTGTTCCACTATGCTTTTAAAACAACCGTGTGGAGAGTGTTCCGTTGGTACCCATTTGTTTTATTCTATTTCATTGAAATGCAATGGTACATTTTCAAGTAATATCTTAAATTGTTGTATGTTGCCTTTTAAACCGACAGAAAAATAGAAGCAAAAAAAAAGAAGAAACAATGGAAGGAGTAAAAAATATAAAAATATACAAGTTTCAATACATCTATTACATCGGATTAAACCGATTTGCTTTGTATCGTACATAAGCAAACCTATGTACAAACATATAGTCGCCATATTTATAAACAAGAAAAACTGACAAGAGTGATGTTTATTAAAAATCCTTATTATAAGGGAGATAAGAAATATATCAAAAAAAAAATTGTTGAACTGAAATGAAACATTAAAAAAAAAAAAATTGCAACGAAAAAGATAAAAAGTACCCTAGTTTATTACAACGTTCTCTCATTATTTGTAAGCAGAAGCGGAATAATCAGTGTAAAATGCATGTTCCCAAAGTATCACATGTATACAAAACATTTTTGTTTACATAACAGAAAAAGAAATTTCAAGATAATGTTTTCTTAATGAAAGAAAGAAAAAAAAAAGATATATGAGATATTTGCCAATTTTTGCCAATAAAAATTTGATGAAGAGTAGAAAGATGAATACTAAAACGATTCGAAAATTTTTCCGGATTTTAAAAATTGAAGAGAATTGTGGAATGGATCGAAATGCTTTAACCGATCTGAAAAATTGGGGGAGGGAGAAAATTTTAAAAAAAGATAACATTTTGTGTGATTACGTAAATTACAAAAACGTATTGAATGATTACACAAATATATTAAGTGAAAGTCGGAAGAAAACTGAAGACACGCAAATCGAGAAGGTGGCAAATTATGTTGGTTTGACAACTAATTATGGAAATAAGGGAACATCGAAGAGTGGAATTTTGTAAGAACCTTGTTAAAGGAATATGCATTTGTTCTAATACTCCTTTTATATTAATGACTTTGTTTCTTCATATATAGGAGGGTTTTCAATATTTTTTTATGTGACTGTGTATTTGTTTTATCATTTTCTCTTTTTCCTTGCTTCCTTGATTTTTTTTTTTCTTTTTTTTTGTGATCCTTGTTACTTTTTTCATAAACAGTTTGCTAAACTTGTCAATCAACTTATTGTATTTTTTAATTCTTTTTTTAAATAAACCAACATGGTGTTATTATTAGATCAGCATTGGTTGGCGAAAACAACAAAAAAAAAAAAAAAATAAAAATAAGAAAACTCAAAACAGCAGCAAAAATGGAAAAAATGGAAAAAAGCAAAAAAGAAAATATATGCACAAACAGAAAATGTCTTTCAAAGTAATTGTACACATAAATGATGCGTTACTTCCTATTCAGTACGAAATACAAATTAACATGGACTGTGTAGATATATACAACAGATGATCACAATCATATGTGCACAGATATGGATGAGAAAATGGGCACCCTATTATATACATGAAAAGTGTTGTGTTCGATTTGCTATAGTACTTTTTTTTGTGATAGGACCCAATCCAATAAATTACCATAGTGTTTATTATATATCCGTTGAACTATTTCCACATTTTTCTAAGTGTGAATTTTTTCTCAGCATCTTGTTTCATAACCTTGGCTACAGCCATTTCAAAATCCTCTTGTGTCACATGAATTCTTCTTTCTCTTAAGGCAAACATACCCGCTTCAGTACATACGGCCTTTACTTCTGCACCTGAGCAGTTGTGCATATCAGTTGCAATTTTTACTAAATCAATACCCCTCATTAAATTCATTTTTCTGCTATGTATTTTCAGAATTTCTATTCTCGCTTCCACGTTTGGATTGGGGAATTCTATTTTTCGGTCAATTCTGCCTGGTCTTAACAAAGCTTCGTCTAGAATATCAATTCTGTTGGTACACATAATAACCTTTATATTTTGCGTGGATTCAAAACCATCTAACTGATTTAATAATTCCATCATTGTCCTTTGTACTTCGGAATCTCCATGTTCTCCTTCAATTCGTTGGCTCCCAATAGAATCAATTTCATCCATAAAAATAATAGAAGGTGCATGTTCTCTTGCCATTACAAATAATTCTCTTACCATTCTTGATCCTTCTCCAATATATTTTTGAACCAGTTCGGAACCAGACACTCGTATAAATGTGCAGTCTGTATGATGTGCTACAGCTCTTGCCAATAAAGTCTTTCCAGTACCAGGAGGTCCATACAATAATACTCCTTTGGGTTGAGAAATTCCTAACGATTCAAAAATTTCTGGATGTTTAACAGGTAATTCGATTACTTCTTTTACTTCTTTTACTTGCTGATCTAACCCTCCTACCATCTCATAAGTAGAGTCTGGAACTTTTTCGACCTTCATTAAAGAAACTAAAGGATCTACTTTACTTGGTAAGATTTTATGTAACTTATACGAATCATTATATAAAGCTACTCTTGTATTGGGTGTACAATCACTTATATTGATATGCCTTGCTATATCTACTACATATTTTCCTTCTGGGTTAATTTTTACTAACACTTTATTTTTTCCCATTGGTTTTACAATCTCTCCAACATATGATGCAGCTTCTAATAAAAACTGAATTTCATCACATAATTCTCGAACTCGAGAATTTAATTCATTTCTTTGTGCTTCTAATCTTTTTTTATTTTGCAACTTTTTATTAATAATAGATTCATATTCTTCTATTTTCAATTCGTAATATGTTTTTATTCCCGATTGAATTTCTTCTTCATTTTTATTTATATCATTTTTCTCATCACTTTTGTCCTCTCCTCCTTTCCCTTTGCCTTTTCCCTTATCACCACTCTCCTTTTTTTTTCTTTCGTCACAACCATCTACACGGATTTGCATATCAACTGCAGCCATTGTCACTAGTATTGTTTTATATCGTTAACACCTTTTTGTTCTTCTTTTAAATGTAATACCAATTATTTTCTTTTCTTTTTTTTTACTATTTTCAATTATGATAACTGAGGATAATCGTGATATCTTTTATCAAGTTTTTACAATGCCTAAGTTTTAAATTACGTAAACAAGAACAATAATCGAAGGACATTAAAAAATGATAATACAAAATGAAACGTAATTAGCTAAAAAAAACAAACAAACCATGATATATACATTCGTACAATCATACCTTCATACATACATACATACATACCTATATATAAATATAAAAACAAAAAAAAAAACAATCAGAAACTTTTCACCCCTTTTTTTCCTTAGACGATTAAGTGAAAAGAAAAATATGTTTCCAACATTTTTTAAAATATAAACATATCTTTATTGGATTGTATATAGGAACAATGCAGAAACGGAAAGAGAGAACAAAAAAGAAAAAAATATAAAA